>VZQC01015396.1:2768282-2782135 GCA_009823505.1 Rhizomys pruinosus | reverse complement strand
AAAAAGTTTCATAAAGCAACAAACAAGGAGACTGGAGAGATAGCTCAGTAGGAAACAGCTCTAGCTGCTCTTGCAGAAGACCCAGGTTTGAATCCCAGCACCCATGGAAACTGACAACCATTCAAACTCAAGTTCCAGGGATCCAATGCTCTGCTTTGTAACTGCATGAGCATTACACAACACAGGAGCTCTTACATCAACCCAGGAAAGAAAGTATACACGTAAAATAATATTTAAAACAAACGAACAAGCAAACAAACAAAAACTATCAATGCCCACCTAAGAAAACTGAAGTAGGATGGAGAAATGCCTCTGAGTAAGAGCACTGGCTGCTTTTGCAGAGGATCAGGATTTGCTTCCCAGCACCCACAGGGCAGCTATCAAGTGTCTGTACCTCCAGCTCTAGGGGAAAGAAACACATGTCAAAAAAACCCAACACTTCAGAAAATAGTTGAAGCAACTCAAAGAACAGAAGAAGGAACAATTATCCCCAAGTAGCTAGAGACATTAATAAACACATAAGAATGTAAATACAGACCTAAACCAAGAATTCAAACAAAAAATAAGTTGAAAGGAATTGACATACATCTCTCAATAATAACCTTAAATATTTTTTTTAATTTTTTTTTATTATTTATTTATTTTTGTATGTGTATGAATGTACTGTCTGCATGCAGGTCTGCGCACCCGTGTCGTGCAATGCCGCGGAGGTCAGAAGAGGGTGTCGGATTCCCCTGGAACTGGAGTTCTCCTGGAATTGGAGTTACAGACGGTTCTTAGCCGCCATGTGGGTGCTGGGGATCGAACCCGGGTCCTCTGCGAGAGCGTCGGTGCTCTTAACCGCTAGGCTATCTCTCCAGCCCAGTCTGTGTGTTTTTAATGGGGAGTTGAAACCATTACTATAGTTATGATTGACCAATGCTTTGTAATTCCTGTTATGTTGGTGTGTATTTTCTTAACCTTTTGGATAACTGTTCTGAGATCATTTATTTATTCTTTGTGCCCTCTTGAAAGTGTTTAATCTTTTCTTCTGACCAAAGTATTCCATTGATACTCATTTTAAAGAATTTCCTAGAATGAATATGGCCCATGGTAGTTTAAAACACATAAATGACACACGAAAACAATGAATACACCTGACCCAAATCACATTCAACCACACTGTACGGAACAAAAACAAAACAGAAAGTTTATATCTTCATGTCTTTGAGATTTAAGAAAGGCTAAATGAAAACAAAAAGACCAAAGGGTGAGTCTGGTTATGCAGAAGTAGGAAATATAGTTTTCTACTTTAAGAACTAAAAGCAGAGGGGGCGGTGACCTTACAGATGGAAGTTTCTTCTGCAGTCATTTTATTCCAATGTGTTTTTTTTTTTACTTCTGAAACTATAGTGAGAATAAACTAAATTTCCTGTGCTTGTGTATCTAAAGGAAAAATGTAGAAGGAGGAGGAAAAAGAGCTGAAAAGAAATACTGTACAGACCTGGGCTATTCAATCTATTCAGACAGCACGGCTTGTCTCATATTCCCTGGACTAGGCATCCTGGTAGGTCTCATAGTTAAACATGAGCTACTCATGCTGAGTGTTCTACCTGTTCTAAAGATCACTGGCCTGTTCAGAATATATTCAGTACAGCCATTTATTGGACACTGGGCATTCATTCCCACAGCAAAGGTGGCTTTTCTATCCAGGGCTCCCTAGAGAGCTTTTCTGAGTATGCTTTATAGTGTCTCTTTCTAGCAGTTCAAAAACAGATATACATAGCAGTTGGGTACATGAGACCCCACGGAGTCTAAATTCTTGTGTTTGGGCCTTGAAAGTTAGGGAAGCCTCTCCCTCAAAACATCATTCAATAAGAATCCAGAAGTAAAGATGGGACTTGAGTCTTACAAGGAAGCTTTTATAGCTTGAAACTATAAAGGAGTCGGGAGGATGCAGACAATGTGCCCCAGGCCTGAGAATGTTAGTCTTGCAGAAGGGAGGGTAGGAAAAGCAGAGAATTCTGTCAGAAGTCATCGCTGGAGGAAAAGCAGGGAGTGCTTTGAGATCTCAGGATGAAGACAGGGTGAAGAAGCTCATTCCTAACGTGTTTTGGATGCAGAATGCCCCGCTTCATGAGATTTAACACACGGATGCCACCTCAAGTGGTGCTGCTTTAAGGCTTTAATTATATATTCTTTCCCAAGCCTTCAAGCTACTTTGAAATATATTCTTTTTGCCTATTCCCATAGCAGTGCTTATTGCAGAAAGGCTTTAGCTTATCTAAATCTCACATACTGTCCCAATTCCTTAACAACTCTACAGCTGAACTTTTTAAAAAAAAAATCTTACTTCCACTGCTGGTGGGAATGTAAACTGGTACAGCCACTATGGAAAGCAGTGTGGAGAACCCTTGGAAGACTTGGAATGAACTTGCCACCTGACCCAGCCATACCACTCCTGGGCATGTACCCACAAGACTCATCTTACCGCAGAAATACATGCACAGCCATGTTTATTGCAACTCTGTTCACAATAGCAAGGAGCTGGAACCAACCCAAGTGCCCCTCAACTGACGAGTGGATAGAGAACATGTGGTACATCTACACAATGGAATTCTATGCAGCAGTAAATAAAGATGGCCGGGCGTGGCGGCGCACGCCTTTAATCCTAGCACTTGGGATGCAGAGGCAGGCAGATCATTGTGAGTTCAAGGCCAGCCTGGTCTACAGAGTGAGTTCCAGGACAGCTGGGCTTACAGGGAGACCCTGTCTCAAAAAGACCGAAAAAAAAAAAAAAACCAAGATGACATCATGAAATTTGCAGGTAAATGGATGGAACTAGAAGACATTATGTTAAGTGAAGTAACACAGTCCCAGAAAAACAAACGATGAATGGTATCCCTCATCTGTGGATGCTAGCACTGATTACCTAGTAGTAATTATTTCTCATGCAGGGCTCCTTGAGTTTTGGTCCAAGTTGCTGAGAGTGGCCCATATTGGAAAGAAAAACAACAACGATGATGATGACAATGACAACAACAACAACAACAGAAAAGACTGCATCAAAGAACTGACTGAAATGGTGAACTTCTGCTCAAAATGGTCAACTTCTATATCGAGAATTTTGAGAAAGACTGAGAAAAAGATGAAAAACATGTTTGGCAGATTGCATGAGCTTTGGTGGGGTGGGGGGCTAAGGAGGGGGACACGGGTCCAGATTTGATTTGTAACATAATCTTGTACAAATATATACATATATAAATATATATATATATAAAATAATAAAAAAGATAAATAAAAAAATGAAAGTGAAAAAAATCTTACTTAAGTTTTTTTAACTTCTAAAAATCCTCCTAGGATTTTGATTATCAGAATATATTTACCAGGTTTTGAAGAAAGTTGACATCTTTGCAGACTGGTCATTGTGCGATGCTGAGTTATCTTAATTGTGTTAGGATGGAATAAGATGCTTTAAGGATTCTTGTTCCTACCCTGGGACTATGCTACCTTATGCAGTAAAGGAGATCTTGCAGATATGACTAAATTAAAGGTTTGTCAGTAGGAGATTATGGATTATCCAGATGAACACAATGTAATTAACAAGGATCCTTTTTAAAAAGAATTTCATGTGACTATTATCTTTGCATTATGTCCAGCCCTCCCAGTCTCCTTCCAACAACTCCTCCCATGTCACCCACCCCATCTCAATTTATTGTCCTCTAATTTTATTATTACTGCTACATATACATACACATTATAGTCATATAATCATATATAGTAAATATATATGATTCCATTTAGTGGTGTCCATGTGTACCAGTGTTTAGGGCTTTCCTTTTGGACTTCTAAAGGAGCTAGTCCCTGGAGAAAACTGATTCTTCCTCCTTCAGCATCCGTTGGTTGTTTATAGCTCTTCATCTTGAGATGGGACCCCGTGACATTCCCCCCATCCACCAACAAGGATCCTTCTAAAAGGAGTGTCAGGCAGACGTGAAGACTATCTCAGAACTCCATGATGCAGGGCCATGAGCCAAGGAAGTAGACAATTTCTGAAAGCCAAAACAGACAAGAAAAGTCTTCTCTGCTAGCGTGTCCAGAAGGAAGGCAGACCAGCCTACCCATTTTAAACTTCTGAACTTCAAACTATGAGTTATAATTTTAAGTTTTAGGGCTGTGGGGATAGCATAAGGGGTTACCCCCAGAAACCATGTAAAAATTTGGGATTACACATGGAACACATGTGTAATCCTAGCTCTGTGGAGGCAGAGTCAGGCAGATCCTTAGGTACTCTCTGGTCAACCAGCCTAGCCTGCTTGGCAAGTCTCATACGTAGTGAAAGGGGTGTGGTGGTACATGCCCTTAATCTCAGCACTCAGGAGGCAGAGGTAGGCTGATCTCTGTCAGTTCAAGACCAGCCTGGTCTACAGAGTGAGTTCTAGGCCAGCTGGAGCTACAGAGAAACCCTGTCTCAAGAATAAAGGACCAAAACCAAGGGAGATGGCTCTAGAGGAAGGACATTTTTGTGCTGTCCTCTGGCCTCTGCTTCCACTTGCGTATACATGCACACATACATGTACAGCCCCCACACAAACAAATGTACATACATACATCTAGACAAGCACAGAAATATGTCTTTTAAGTCACTAACATTATAAATCTTTGTTACAGCAGCACCAGAACAAAGGACAAAATGACCCTCTATGTACTTAAGTCTTGTTTGATGTTCTTTGGTAATATAAACCTGGTATGATCAAGAACTGGATAGGAAAAGGTAGGGCTCTTCTCATTGTAGGGATTGGATTGGATTAATTTAGGTCAATGTTTTAAATGTAATTTCCTCTGCAGGTAGAGATGGCTCAGTGGTTAAGAGCGCTTATTGCTCTTTCAGATGACCTGAGTTCAGTTTTCAGCACCACGCTGGTGGCTCACAGCTACCTGTCACTCCAGCTCCAGGGAGATCTGACTCCTCTGGCCTTTGAGGGCACCTCAAATCCAAGACTCTTTGACAAAATATCCCAGTTGCTGCTTAAGTCTTTATTTTCCTTTGGAAATGCATTTATCTCAGCACTGCTTTTTCCAAGATTCCACTAGAAGGACTGGTTAAGCTCTGCTTACAGTAGTCCATTGAAATTGATGGAAATAAAATAAAGTAAAAATTTAAAATGGAAGACCCAAGCACAGTGTTTCCATCATTCATGTGCTATAAATATTTCCTATAATTTAAATGAATAGTAATTTCTACTCTGCCTCCAACTCAATTCTCCTTTAAAAATATTATCTTTTTTTTTTTCTCTTTTTTTTGGTCTTTTTTGAGACAGGGTCTCCCTGTAGCCCCAGCTGTCCAGGAGCTCACTCTGTAGACCAGGTTGGCCTTGAACTTATGAAGATCCACCTGTCTCTGCCTCCTGAGGGCTAGGATTAAAGGTGTGTGCCACCATTCCTGGCTATTTTTTTTTCCTGAATTTTAAAAAAGAAATTAAAAATGATTATCATTTAGCATTCTTTTAAAACTTATTATTTTTATTTTTTGTGTATGAGTGTACTGGCCGCATGTAGGTAAGTGAACTGGGTTGTGCAATGCCCTCAGAGGTCAAAAGAGGGTTGTTGGAACTTCCAACAGTAACTTTGGGGGTAAGGTACACAAATGGTCTCTATATTTTTCTGAGTTATACAACATCACATTGTAACACTTTCTTTTACTTGTAGGACAATTTAAAGGAATTAAGTTTAAATTTACTTCCCAAATATAGCATACAGTCAATGAGAAACAGTTTGGGTAAATTTAATGAAAACTTATGCCTTGGCTCCTGTTTATGGGTATGTGTAATACAACTTAGGCATCTATAGGTCAAAACATAAAAATTTAAAAAACAAAAAGAGGGAGGTGGGAGGTGGGGTAGTATCCCTTCTGGGATACAAATGGAAAACTCTGTGTTCCAAACCTATTGATAAATTTTCAATTTTGAGATCTTGAAACTAACAATGGGAGGAGATTTGTATGTTCCCACAGGTAAAAACACCAATCTAAATGCCTGAAAATGTACAACTTTTGGCTGTGCAGGATGGACTGGGAAATGCCAGCAGAGAGGCTGACCCATCTGAACATTAAAGAAAGAGGAACCTCAGACTGCCTGAGTCACAGACACTGAGCATCTCTCTGAATACTATTGGGGTTAACTGTTTATAATGGGCCCTAATGAAGTTTACCTTCCAGATACTGAGAAACCTTCCTACCTCTCCCCTTTATAGGAAAAAGAAAAACAGGATGGTAATGAAACCACTCCCTAACTGTAAACTAGAGCCAATTGTTACAGTGGTAATTTCCTATAAAACAGGCACAACGTATTAACTGATTGATAGGCATAGGAACTGTGAAAGGATATTTCTCTATCTAGAGCCAAATTCAATAGTAAAGTGTTTATAAGTTGTGTAATTAAGCAAAATATATTACTACAGGAAAGCTCTGACATCAGCAATGAATTATTCTGCCTAGGAGATGTTGGCTAGGGGATTCAACCCCCCCCCCCCAAATTATAAAGGCCTTTTGCCTATAAGTGGGATATATGCAAGGAGAAAGGCAGTAAGTCCCTGTTGTCGAAGACCTGGTGTGAGCATGAAAAATGTTATGAGACGTCACTTGCTAGCGTACAACTGGCCTCTGAAATGCTAGAGAGCGTTACCAAAGGCCACTAAAGCAATACAGCAAAATATTGGTCTCCCTGAGACAAGCAAGACTCCTCCGTCAATATCAGCTACACCTCAACAGCCTGGAGATACTGTGCAACAGTGGCAGCCAAGTGTCTATATATATCCCAAATCTATTTGGCTATTAGCTCTCTCCTTGGAGGAATAACTCACAGCGGATGCCACAAGCTTATGTCCTCTAGTGGTTAGGAGATGTTATAAGCCACAATAAGAACTTGTCACCCTTTATAGAGAAACCACAGTTTGTGGATTAGCATACCATCCAAGCATCTGTGTCTATGCTCACAGCTTAGCTTGACATAATAATTAGTACTGCTTAAATGCCTGTACATCCAATTGCTTGTGCTTTGTTAGTATGACTAAAAAGGTATCACTGGATAAGCTGTCAACCCATGAAGGGAAACAACCTGAACAGACTAGAGTCCAAAATGACATCTCCAGAGAAAATAGACTGTTTTGCTTCTCACCCACTTGTGCCCCTTTCCCAAAGCCTAGGGAACAAATTGCGGAAGAGGAGGCATGGTAGAATGTAAGGGCTGCAGAGAGATTGGGGTGAATCGTGAGACTACAGCAATATAGACTGGACTCCTAATTGATCAACATGCCTGTGCATACAAGCATCTCCAACTGGACTATGGGAACCTTGGGTTGTTCAAAATTTGGACATAGATACTTGCAAATTGGTTTTACATGAATGTTACTTACATTCACTGCTTATGCTTAATAATTTGTCTCACTTCAAAAAAATGCACCAACTACCTAATTGTATGGCAAACTGAGTAACATCAATGTTATCTGAAAACAACTGTATTATTATATTGCAGAATCCCTTAAAAAATAAACAAATAAAAGAGGAAAAATAAAAGAGCACATGAAGTTGGGAGGAGAAAGTGGTGTAGATGGTAGAAGAGGAATTAGAGGGAAGGCAGATGGATTTGATGAGAAGGCATTATATGCATGTATGAAATTCTTAAAACAATAAATATAACAATAATACAACAACAGCAACCAACAGGGAGCCAGGAGTTGGCAAGATGGCTCAGCAGGTAAAGGTATCCACACTATGCCTGAAGGCCTGAGCTCAACACTGGACCCCATATGGAGGAAGGAGAGAACTGACTCCCACAAGTTGTCCTCTGACCTCCTCAGAGGTGATGGCATTTTGTGTGTGTGTGTGTGTGTGTGTGTGTGTGTGTGCATGAAGCATGCATATGTGCATGCACATATACCCTAAAATAATAAAGGTAAAAATATTTTAAAGAGAAAAAAAAAGAAGTTTGTTGGATCACCTGGACTGGAGTTGTTAGCTGTCATGTGAGTGCTGGGAATCCAACCCGGGTCCTCTGCAAGAGGAACCAGTGCATTTAACCTCTGAGCCACCTCTCCAGCCCCCATTCAGCATTCTTCTAAAGAAAAATTACTCCTTGGGAGGGAAAGCAATCACTTCAATGTCAGAGATTTCAGAATAACTTCATTTTTCTATGGCACATTCTTCAGAACTTTTAAAATTGTGTATTGAGAGCTTGAGAGATGGCTCAGAGGCTAAGAACATTGGCTTCTCTTGCAGAGGACCAGGGTTCAGTTCCCAGCACCCACATGGTGGTTAAAAACTGGTTATGCAGGGCGTGGTGGCGCACGCCTTTAATCCTAGCACTTGGAAGGCAGAGGCAGGCGGATCTTTGCGAGTTCAAGGCCAACCTGGTCTAGAGTGAGTTCCAGGACAGCTGGGGCTACAGGGAGACCCTGTCTCAAAAAGACCAAAAAAAAAAAAAAAAACTGGTTATAACTACAGTTCCAGGGGACCTGACACCCTCTTCTGGCTCCATGCGCATTGCACGTATATGGTGTGCACTTACAGGCAAAGCATTCATACACATAAAGTAAATATACATTTTTTTAATTGTGTATTGAGTGATGTATAATGTAGAAGAAAAAGTCCTCAGATCCTGCCCATAAGTATTTTAATAAAGCAGAAATAGAAGATGGTCATTCAGCAGCATCATTCACAATGGCCAAATAACACATTGATTTCTTTCACTCAAATGCATTAGGTTCATATGTTATTGTGCAAGGCCTCTCATGCAGGATAGGATTTCTCTGATTGAAGATGTGGCTATTTTATTTGTATAAATCAAAAGTGTAGGCACTTCTGTGTTGTGGATTTTGCTAGTTTTGATGAATAAAGACTGTAATTACTGTTTCTATAGGGAGTTTTTATTGATTGTAGTCTATAATTTCTCTCTACTTTGGGTCTGCAGAGGAAAATCCCATTGCTTTTTTTAAACTAGTAAAGAAGAAATCGTTTGGGCCATTCTTCCATTTTTTTTTTTTAATTTTTATTTATTTCTGTATGTGTATCAATGTACTGTCTGCATGCTGGTTTGTGCACCCGTGTCGTGCAATGCCGCGGAGGTCAGAAGAGGGTCTCGGATTCCCCTGGAACTGGAGTTCTCCTGGAATTGGAGTTTCAGACGGTTCTCGGCCGCCATGTGGGTGCTGGGGATCGAACCCGGGTCCTCTGTAAGAGCGGTCGGCGCTCTTAACCGCTAGGCCATCTCTCCAGCCCCATTCTTCCATTTTTAACATTAGTTCATATTCATTTGGAGTTGTATGTTTGGTAATTAGCAAACCACATGAGAGCCATATATTTCCCTGCATTTTACAGGCATTTCTAAAGGTCAACATTTTGTCGACTCAACAAACTCTTCCTAATGCTTATGAGCTTTTATTCCCTTCCTTGTTACTGCACAATAGGTTACTTAACATTCTGAACCTAATGAAACCCTTATTGCTGATTTTCTTGTATTATTAACTATTATTATCCCAATGGATAATAAACCTGAAGAATAATGGATAATAAACCTTGGCTCATTTTAGTCTATTATTTCAATGGTTTCATTTTTGGTTTGTCATTACTGGAAACTGGGAAGGCAATTTAATTATTTTTTCTGAAATAGCATTTTTAGCTATTAGAATAACAAAAATTAGAGGGCAGTATAATAGATAATTTTATTCTGGTTAACTAGTTTTAGTCTGGTGAACTGGTGATGGTTCTTACAAAGTGGTCAGGGGCTGGAGAGATGGCTCAGCCATTAAGAGCACTGACTGCTCTTGCAGAGGACCTGGGTTCAATTACCAGCACCCACATGGCTGCTAAGAACCATCTTAGGCCGGGCACTGGGGAGATAGAGGCAGGTGGATCTCTGTGAGTTCAAGGCCAGCCCGGTCTACTTAGTGAGCTCCAGGGCAGCTTGGGACTAAAGGGAGACCCTGTCTCAAAACAAACAAGCAAGCAAACGAACAAACAAACAAACAAACAAAGTGGTCAAAGGAAATATTCTGAGAAATACGGAGTTAGTGCAAACTGTAGCTTCACAAACTGTAGCTCTGGAATCTACGAGGTCCTCAGTGTGGAGCCCCACTTTGTGTAGCTCTTGTCTTTTCAAGGACATTGCAGCGGTATCACAGAGAAGCCACTCCAGAGATGCTTGGATAGTTGCAGGAAAGGACAGACACCTAGCAGCTTGGAGGTGTGTATGGCCGTCTGTGGCCAAGCTCCAAGAAGGTGAAAAGGGATGAAGAGGTGAGGAGGGTCTGCAAGTGCCTTTTATGGGTCATTAACGTAGTACCATTCTTTCCCAAGTTCCTGTAATGTGGGCTTTCTGAGCATGCTCCCTTCATTGGACCAAGCCCAGGTAAGAAATGGCTTCATCTCTTTCCTCTCGTTACCTTTTGTATGTTAATCTCTGGAACCTCCTCCTCTATGGATTTCTGTACTCCTGTCTCAATACCCGCACTGAGAGTTATGCTCCCCAAATTCTTTGGGGGGGGAGCAGAAGGATAGTGACCAATCTTTTATAACTGTTCCATGCTGATGACAGGTGTGGTCCCTGCTTAAGGGAGACTACAAGACTCTCCCGATTTTATCAGTTGGTCAGAGAAGAAGCTTTTAATCTTCTAGTTTGTAGGAGTTGTCTGAAATACCTGTGTCACAGGATGTTGAGTTACAGATTCCAGAAGATGCAAAATTTACAAGACTGAAATACAAGGTAAGAGCAGCAAGGGTAACAAGGTTAGAGGCAAGAAAGCCATGGTCGCGTCTGTTTTAGAGGAGTCATATTTGTAGCTCGTTTCCTGAGTCCTTGGATTGTTAAAACAAACAAAAGAATTCCACATCCTGGTGATTATGTATTAAGAATTGTGGCTCAGTGTTTAAGAGCCTGCATTGCTCTTGCAGAGAACCTGAGTTTGATTACCAGCACCCATGTTGGGCAGCTCATGACAACCTGTAACTCCAGTTCCAAGAGATCTGACACCCTATTCTGGCCTCTGAGGGGCATTGTACACACATGCACAAACCCACACTCAGTATATAATTTAAAATAAAAATAAAATACACCCCAAAAGAATGTGGCTAAAGACAAGAACAAGCTGAAGGCAGAGTCCGATGGTGGAGTAGGGTAACAGGAAGACCATGTTGGTTGTATTGGGTCCATGTGATTGTGGATGGATATAAAAAGAGATCTGTATTTTTAAGCTGTTTACCAATGGAATGGTGATATTTGGCATGGTCTTGGTCTGATTTTGTAGTCTTGTAAAGCAACAAAATTATCAGGAATATACACAGCATTTGTTGATAGTTAGGAAAGACATGAGTGTCCTTTAATCTGATTGCAGCTAGTGGGCTGTGATTGTTCTCTGTCCTGTCAATGGAGACATCTCTAAAATTGAATGCATTATTTGTCCCTTTTCTAAAGTTTAGGGTTTTATGATTAATCATTTTACTCTTTGGTCTTAGCTGCTTAAGACCATGTAGGTGGCCAAATTAACCATATTGTTTTGCTGATGTTAAGGCCAGTTGAGGATATGACCCTGGGGGTTCCTTTTTCCAGTCGTGTCATCTTAGTGGAATGAGTCAGCAATTTGTTGACCACGTGGCTTCACATGGAAGGATTGAGAGCATTTCACTATGTGTTGATACTCTTCTTTTTAGAATGTACACTAGATAGAGTACAACCTCTGTCTCTGGATCTCTACCGCCTCCTGATAAGGAGAACAGGGGTGACTTGCAAGAGCTGTAGGACTTTTAGAGGTGCCCTTGTAGTCTCTGGGGACTTAGATAAACCGGAGGTTAGGTCCAAAATATTTGTTTTATGACCCCTTATCCACATTGGCTTAGGCCTCTAGGTATAGTTATTGAATATCCAGAAAGCCAGTTACAACAGATTAAGGAACAAATCATGCTTTAAAATTTATCTGTTGTATAACACATACATAAAGCTTGGTAGAGTTTTAAATAAACTGGACTTAAGACTCAGTTCCTGCAGGGCGTGGTGGCGCATGCCTTTAATCCTAGCACTTGGGAGGCAGAGGCAGGCGGATCTCTGTGAGTTCAAGGCCAGCCTGGTCTACAGAGTGAGTTCCAGGACAGCTGGAGCTACAGGGAGACCCTGTCTCAAAAAGACAAAAAAATGTTTTTTTACTTTTTATTTTATGAGTAATGAGTGTATTGCCTGCACATGTGTAAGTGCACCTGTGTCATACAATGTCTGTGAAGGTCAGAAGAGGGGGTAAGATCCCCTGGAACCAGAGTTAACAGATAGTTGTCAGCCACCATGTGAATGCTTGGAATTGAATCTGGGTTCTCCGTAAGAGCAGTCAGTGCTCTCAACCACTGAGCCATCTCTCCAGAAGAAGGCATCAGATCCCCTCAACTAGAGTTATGGATGAATGTTAGCTGCCACATGGGTGCAGAAAACCGAATCTATGTCCTCTGAAGAACAGCCTATGCTCTTAACTGCTGAGCCATCTTTCCCATTCCATTAATTTTCTTTTTTTTTTTTTTTTTNTTTTTTTTTTTTTTTATAGCATTAGCACTCTTTAGTCTAAAATTTGTACTTTGAAAGATATAAATTTTAATATAATCTTAAAAGCCTAGAAACTAATCTTGTTATTGATAAGGCTTTAAACAGTCTGAGCAGGCACTAACAACTTGGTTTTTAATGACTTTTTAAAAAATTGGACAATATAAGAACCTTGAGGGGCTGGAGAGATGATGGCTCAATGGTTAAGAGCACTGGCTTATCTTGCAGAGGATCTGGGTTTGGTTCCCAGCATCCATATGGCAGCTAACAATTACCTGCATCTGCAGTTCCAGGGGATCTGACGCCCTCCTCTGGCCTCCTCAGGTATTGTACAATGCAGGTACCTTTACATACATGCAGGGAAAAAACTCACAGACATAAAATGGAAAAAAAATCAAAACTACAAAAATAAAAACCTTGAAAAACCTGACTTTAAAGAAGAGTGCACAGGTAGACAGGCAATATTTCTTACTGGTCTTTGGGCAGTAAAATTAAAATAGAGCATTAGGCCTGGAATGATAAACAAGTTTTTCTCATTTGGGAAGGACACAGGAAGAGGCCAGAGCCTCTTAGGAAATGGGGAAATGCTTCGGGGTTTTTCGAAGCCCTAATGGGACAAGGGGAAGTAAAGATCGGAGACAGATTCCGTGGGTAGTGGCTGCCCAGTACTGTTTTGGGAGTCTCCAGAGCATTTTGTATTGTGGAGAGTCTATAACTGAAGAGGAACTTAGGCTCTAAATATTCCTGAGGGTCCAGGCCTTCCCCTTGATAACAGTGCTGCAGCCATAGGAATGGATGGACACAGGAACACAGGAAGCTTTATTCTTAGAGTGCCCTGCCCTGTAAAAGCCACGAAGTCTTGTTCATAAGGTACTTTAAATCATTTCCCATGGTTTATTTATTTATTTAGTTAGTTATATTTTTGGTCTTTTTGAGACAGGTTCTCCCTGTGTAGTCCCAGCTGGCCTGGAGATCGCTATGTAGACCAGGCTGGCCTTGAACTCACAGAGATCCACCTGCCTCTGCCTCCCAAGTGCTGGGATTAAAGGGTTAGGATTAAAGGCATGCACCAACATGCCTGGCTTCCTTTGACTTTTATAAAAGTCCAGCTATAGGAGGGCATTAAAGTTTAAGCTTTGGGGTTTTGCCAGATTTTCTTCTCACACAGCTTATACTTAGTCCCAAATCAGCTTATACTAATTCTCAGAATCAGACTTTGTCTCTTAAGGTGAAGGTTCTCTTAACTTAAGGTGAAGGTTCTCTCAATCAGACTCTTTTTTTTTTTTTTTTTTTTTTTTTTTT
>VZQC01015396.1:2727737-2767182 GCA_009823505.1 Rhizomys pruinosus | reverse complement strand
AAAAAAAAAAAAAAAAATTACAATTTTAAACTACTGATTGATTATAACAAATATACTATATGTTAAGACAAAGAGCATTTTTATGATACATAATTATATTTTCCAAAGGAAAAAAGTTAGTGAGAAGTGACAAGTCTTTTACAATCTTGGTAAATCTCTTTAGTGCTTGGCTTAATGGAAGACAGCTGGATTCTAACACCTGCTCCTGTATTCAATGTGTTGACACATTGAAGTATAAGAAGAAAATCTTTCCTCATACAAATATCCAACCAGAAAAAAAGATGTAGTTGCATTTTACAGCCTTTTAAGACTGACATGGGTATTACTCTTTGATACTACCAAAATTCAGGAAGAGGTGGTGTCTTACCAGCCAGCTGCAATGTGAATTATGAAGCCTTACTATTTCTTACTTTGATACTAACCCACTGGTCCAATCCCCAGCTCATGGAGGAAGGGGAAAAAGTGATGGGTGAGGGGAGGGGAGGAAAGGAGAGGGAAAGATGCGGTGCAGAGAATGGAGAAGAAAGGGAAGGAAGGAGGGAAAGAAAGGAAAGGAAAAAGAACAATCCATTGGTCTATCTGGCATGGTATATACATATATCTGGCCTGGTAAATACATATGTATATTAGAGTTTCTTAATATACTGGTAACAATATATATGGATTCCTAACTGGTTATGGTGGTAAACTCCTGTAATCCTAGCACCAGGAAAGAACGACACTGAAGTGAACAATCAGCTCCATCAGACTGGCCTGTGGACATGTCTGTGGGGCATCTTTTCCTTTACTAACAGATGTGGATGGGCCCAGCCCACTCTAGGCAGTGACATCCATGGTAGGTGGGCCTAGGTTGTTTAAGAAAGGTAGCTGAGCAAGCCAGAGGAAGGAAGCAGTAAAGCAGCATTTCTCCACGGCCTCTGTTCCAGTTCCTGCCTCAAGTTCCTACACTGGTTTCCCTAAATGATGCATTGACACCTGTGGGCCAAATGGACCCTTTCTTTCCTCAAGTTGGAGTTAATCAGTGTTTTGTCACAACAAATGACATATGTTAACAGAAAGCTAATTAGAACATATAGTAAGTTTGGGGCAAGTCTGAGCTATATACAGAAACTCTTATTTCCCAAACAAGTTTTTTTTTTTGATTCTTTGAATTATACAGATCTTCAAAACGTACATTTTATTAGTGAATATAAAAAATTCACACTGATCACTATCATCTCTGTTATCAAAAGTCTTTAAATATTGAGAACATAACAATCTTATGTTTTCTACCATTCAAATTTTACCCTTGACAACAGATATAATTAGTTGTTTTCCTTAAAATGGCAGGCTGGGTTTAATCCTTTCTGAGTATGTCTGTCCCAACTAACCATAATTTATCAGTTGTTCTTTCTTTTTTTTTATTAATTTTATTTATTTCTGTATGTGCATGAATGTACTGTCTGCATGCAAGTCCGTGCACCCATGTCGTGCAATGCCGCGGAGTTCAGAAGAGGGTGTCGGATTCCCCTGGAACTGGAGTTCTCCTGGAACTGGAGTTTCAGACGGCTCTCAGCCGCCATGTGGGTGCCGGGGATTGAACCCGGGTCCTCTGTAAGAGCGGTCAGCGCCCTTGACCGCTAGGCCATCTCTCCAGCCCCTCAATCAGACTCTTAAGGCTACATAACAGCAGCAAGTCTTAGGAAATTGAGAGTAGATCCCATAATGATCTTAAGAAGAGAGAGCGAGGCGGAGGGGACTCGGGGAAGGAGCACTGGAGCACTAGAACCTCTGGAGTGGAACGAGGCATCTCAGAACGCCAATTCTGGGCCAGAGACCAAGCAAGCAGCTCTGGGGTTCACCTTCTAACCCAGCAGCACCCCTTCTCCTAAAATTAGAAGCACTTGTGTTACAAGTGCTCTTTGGTTTACTCTCTCCTGGCCCAGGTTTAAACAGTTGCCTTATACTGTCTCTCTTTTCCATTCTCTGGGGATTAAATCCAGAAACTTGGGTAAGAGCTCCCTGCACCCCAGCTCTGAGTGAGTCTGAGGTATTTTCTTTACCTCGGTGCAATAAGACCTCTATTAATTAAGCAGAAATGAAAAGAAAGGGAGGAACAAAAGCAAAAACCCTAAAATGTAATGTCTGAACTCTGAGGAGTCAGACATTTTGGACAACAGACTTGTTTGTATGAATGGCTTTGGCCTTTCTGGTCCAAACCCAGTCAGGTTAAAAGTGTTAGAGTCTGTTGTCTCTGGATCTAAATCTCAAGAATCTTTTCACTTGAGAATTATGAGGTTTTTTGTTTTGTTTTGTTTTCTGTTTTTCCATAGGGAATACACATGAGAGGTAAATTTATAGGACTCCAGAAACATCTTGGTCTCAGCGACTAAGTTTCCTGATCAGTGGGGTCAAGACCTACAAGTTGCCTGGCTGTCAGTAGTAGCTTTCAACGTACAATTCCAGAGTTACTTTAGTTGGCAGGAAACAGGTCCTAAAAGCTTGCTATGAATTGGGGTAACATGTTCTCTCCATAATTCTAGTTATGTTAATTGTCAGGGACTAAGGAAAGTAGCCGTGCCTGGCAGTAATCAAGTTTTACTTTATTGTTTTTATATTTGTATCTCTCAGATTTCTCTCTCTCTCTCTCTCTCTCTCTCTCTCTCTCTCTCTCTCTCTCTCTCTCTCTCTCTCTCTCTCTCTCTCTCTCTCTCTCTCTCTCTCTCTCTCTCTCTCTCTCACTTTCAAAGCTGGGACACTTCTAGGAAGAAAAAATTGTCTATTCTGGCCAAAGTGTGTTAGAGGCACAGGGTAAACTGAGTTCCGTTTAAAACCCTATAGATACAATCTGAGAAGGCCATTAAATGAAAAAGACCACCCCCCCCCACCGCCCCCTCAGGCCCATGTCTGGTATTACCTTCTTTGGATGGACTGCTCAAGGGAATGTCTTATTACTTGGGGCTTTAATTCTATACCCATAAGGATAGGACTGTCTGCAGTAAATGAACAGCAAGGAATTGAGAGCGGTTGGGACATAACAGGACAGAAATAAACAAAGCACCAAGTATAGTTAATTTTAGTACTGGGAAAGGCAAGAACGTACGGTTCTGTCCTGACTAGAATCCTCTATCACTCAGGGAGGAGAGGTTAGCTGTATGACCCTTTGTCCTGTTAGCCTGTACTGCTATGGAATTTCATTTTTCAACCTGAGTCCATGGGATAGATATGTCCCTACCTCCAAACCTTGTCCTCATTAGAGATTGTCCCTATAGAGAAAAGAAATGTGAGGTGAGTGTCCTAGTTTGTCTTCCATTGCTGTGACAAAACACTCTGACTGACACCAACTTGGGGAGGAAAGGGTTTATTCAGCTTACATCTCCTGGGTCACAGTTCTCACTCAGGGATCCCAAGGCAGGAACTCAGGGCAGGAACCTGGAGGCAGGAGCTGAAGCACAGGCCATGGAGGAATGCTGTTCATTGGCTTGCTCACCTGGCTCATGCCCAGCCTGCCTTCTTATACAGTACACAACAACCTGCCCAGGGTGGCACCACCCATGGTGGGCTGGGCCCTCCCACATTGCTCAACAGTCAAGACAATACTCCACAGACGTGGCCACAGGCCAGTCCAATGGAGCCAATTCCCCAATTGAGGCTCCCTCAACCCAGGTGTGTCAAGTTGACACTAAAGCTATCCAGCACAGTGAGAGATACTAGAATTCATCATTATCCAAAGCCATGGGCTTTAAGATCGTACAGGGAATAGAGACAACATTTAACTCATAAATCCCCCCCCCCGTATCTTCAGACTGGAGGGGCCGGTGTCCACGTAGGTTAGGGTTAGGTCCAGGGGGAGTGGGAAAGAGCTGCCACAGAGTGTTTGTTGGAGCCCTGTCTGGGTGTCCCATTTCTCTGAGTCATCTATGAGGATGAAAGAAAGACAATGGGAGAAGAGGACTGGGATGTGTGACATGGGACTTTCTAGAGTAGAGTGAGGTTCTGTAGGCTCAGTGACAGCAGAAGGAAGTTATATAGGCACCATCACCCTGCCACAAGTGGGTGCTGCCATCTTGGTGTCACCATGTGGTCTCCACCCTCTTGATATCACTAACCAAGATGGCAGCAAAGTCACATACCAATCCTTTTTTGAGACAGGGTCTCCATATAAGCCCCAGCTGACCTGGAACTCACTCTGTAGACCAGGCTAGCCTTGAACTTACAGAGATCTACCTGCCTCTGCCTCCCAAGGGCTAAGATTAAAGGGATGCACTACCAGGCCTGGCTTAAAAACAGTTCTTAGCCACCATGTGGGTGCTGGGAATCGAACCCAAGTCCTCTGCAAGAGCGGTCAGTGCTCTTAACCACTGAGCCATCTCTCCAGCCCAGTTGGTACCAATCTTGATGAGGGCAGCTGTACATAGCCCGTTATCATCGGGGCATGTGTCTCCATGTCTTGTCTTGCATCTTACAGAGTACAGTGGATGATCCCATGGTTGCTCTGGGAAGAAGCTTGGTGCTCTTGTTGAGAGAGAACATTCAGAAACATCTTGTCCTTACTTTTCTTCTGACCAGCTGAGCCAAATCTGTGAATGGTGTGGATCTGATTCTGGAAGACAGTTGCTGGAGTTTCCAGGTTCTTGGGTCTGGGGAAATTTGGTGTACAGAGGGAGACTTGTGGATAGTTACAGGACTGGAGATGGTTTCTGTAGGGAGATAGCTCTCTAAGGGAGCTGTACATAAGAGCTTGGCAGTGTGCCAGGTCTCTCCTGTGGTGAGGTGAAGTCTATAGTGACCTTTTATGTGTCATTAACATAATACCTGCCTCAAGTTCATATAATGTGGATTTTTCTGAGCAAGTTTCCTTGGTTGAATTGAAGCCCACGTAAAGAAAGACTTCCTGTCTGATCCCTGTCATCACCTTTTATATGTTAATCTCTAGAATGCCCTCTTCCACCATTTCAATTTGACCTTCTCGAGAGGACAGCCATGGACTATTGGACATAGAAAGAAAAATTTCAGACTCAAAGGGATCAATGCAAACAAATAAATGTAACATTTATAGAAGGGAATTTAGAAGCAAACACTAATCTCTGTCTTTATTCATAGAGAGATATTCCAATGAATTTCTTCTTATTTGATATTTTCCCAGTGGAAGGCTTCTTATCTTCTGAAACGAATGTGACACCAAGTACAATAACTTCTTTTGGTTGAGGTATATATAAGAAAACACAGGGCCAGCACTTGCTGCCAAGCCTGGTGCCTGCAGTTCAAGCCCTGGAGGCCTGTGTGGTGGAAGGAGAGAATAAACTTCCTCAAATTGTCTATGACTTCCACGTGCAAACTGTAGCATGTGCCCGTTCATGTGCCCATCTGCCCACACACAAAGGTATAAAAATAAAAATATAGCAAGTCATTAAACCAATCACACAAAGGGAAATTCTTAAGCTACATTCCAAATGGTGTTGGAAGAACATCAAGATTGCAAGTAATTGCTTTAGAAAGCATACCTGGTGTTCATAAAGGAAAGTCTGTGGGGAGTGTTGATGATACCGGGAGGAAGCATCACTGTCTCATTTGACTCAGTGTGAGACACACTTTGCAGTTGTTACTTCTGTAAAGAAGAATGGCTTTAAAGAGGTTGGAAACAGTGCTAAAGAATCTCTTAATGTTAGGCCGGGAAGTGAGGTATTCAGCTACATTTAGAACATCACTCTGAAAAAGTTAGGCACAATGATAACCTGGAAGGCATTTATCCAAACCGCCAGGCTCCACTTGGTGAAAATAATTCAATGGCTGTACAGTGACAAACATTATCCCTGACTTTGGTAGCCTCTTTTTGCTTCATGTCTCTTGTACCAGCACACAAAGAATTCTGTAAACAATCCTGTTCTAGTTTGTCTTCCATTGCTGTGACAAAACACTCTGACCAACACCAACTTGGGGAGGAAAGGGTTCATTCAGCTTACATCTCCCACTTCCATCTCCTGGGTCATAGTTCATCACTTAGGGAGCCTAAGGCAGGAACTCCGGGCAGGAACCTGGAGGCAGGAGCTGAAGCACAGGCCATGGAGGAGTGCTGTTCACTGGCTTGCTTCCCTGGCTCATGCCCAGCCTTCCTTCTTATACACACAACCACCTGCCCAGGGTGGCACTACTCATTGTGGGCTGGTCCCTCCCACACTGCTCGACCATCAAGACAACACTCCACAGATGTGGCCACAGGCCAATCCAATGGAGGCAATTCCCCAATTGAGGCTCCCTCAACCCAGGTGTGTCAAGTTGACACTAAAGCTATCCAGCACAATTGACCCCTTGTCAACTTGACACACAATACACATCACTATTAAACTACCACCTTTCCAGTTCTTATCCCCAAAGTATGATGTTAACATTAATCACAACCTAAGATAGTACAACCTTAAAAGCCCCACAGTCCTTAAAATGTCCAAACACTTAAAAGTTCTCAGTCCGTTAAAAGTCTCTTAACTGTGGGCTGCTGTAAAATCCAAAACAAGTACTGTCTTATTTCAAAGGGAAGAATCAGGCACTCTCAAACAAAACCTAAGTCCAGCAAAGTAGCTCAAGGCTGGACACCTGGGACTCACTCATGATCTTCTGGGCTCCAAAGGATTTCGGCAGCTCCCCCTCTCCGACTCTACCATCCGTGGCACACATGGATCTCATCTCCAAGGCCCAGGCCTACTCCATTCCACACCTGCCGCTCCTCTTGGTGATCGTCCCATGGTCCTGGCATCTCCAAAAAGCTAGGGTCGCCACTGAAACTGAGGCAGCACCTTCACCAATGGTCTCTTCTGACCTCTCCTGGTGCAAAGCCTCAGCTTCTTTCCATGACCCTGAAATCCTGGGGTCTTCACTACAACCAAGGTGCACTTCCACCAATGGTCTTTCCTGACCTCTCACAGTGCCAAGCCTCAGCTGCTCTCTGTGACCCCCTAAAATTTCAACACCAGAACTGTATAGGAGACTCTTACACACTACCAAGTCCTGCTTCTGGCTTGACATGGAGGCTCAGGCCCCTTCTGGACCACAGCTTCTGTGTGCTGACCCTGAAGAAATTCTCCCCAGAAGACTTCACCACAGTGATGCTGGTCTCTTGTTACTTACAGCTGATTTTTCAGCCCCAGATAACCAGCATCAATTGTCCCAGTACAACAAAGCTTTCACTTCAGGTTCTGGTCTCTTGTTACTTACAGCTGATTCTTCAGCCCCAGCTGACCAGAACCCACAGATTACACAGTCCTGATGATCTCTGCTCCCCGTTGAAACTAGAAACTTCACAAGCCAGGCCTCCATCTTCTATAACTCCTTCAGCAAAACTGCTTCAAGCTCCACAGCAACGATCTTTAGGCATTCAATGATCTTCCCAGCCCAAAGTTCCAAACACCTCCACAATCCTTCCCCAAAACACCAAGGTCACGTCTGTCACAGCAATACCCCACTCTTCTGGTACCAATTTCTGTTCTAGTTTGTCTTCCATTGCTGTGACAAAACACTCTGACCGACACCAACTTGGGGAGGAAAGGGTTTATTCAGCTTACATCTCCTGGGTCACAGTTCATCACTTAGGGAGCCCAAGGCAGGAACTCAGGGCAGGAACCTGGAGGTAGGAGCTGAAGCACAGGCCACGGAGGAGTGCTGTTCACTGGCTTGCTTCCCTGGCTCACGCCCAGCCTGCCTTCTTATACACACAACCACCTGCCCAGGGTGGCACTACTCATTGTGGGTTGGGCCCTCCCACACTGCTGGACCATCAAGACAATACTCCACAGATGTGGCCACAGGCCAATCCAATGGAGCCAATTCCCCAATTGAGGCTCCCTCTACCCAGGTGTGTCAAGTTGACACTAAAGCTATCCAGCACAAAACCTGAGAGTAAATGAAGCAGAAATCTTCAGTTCTCAACCTCAACTACTTCCCCAGAAAGTTTATTAGGAGGTCCTAGGACAGTGAGAAAATAAGGAATCTAAATTGCCTCTTTTTCACTTGGTTCACTTGTCACTGCCCTTCGTTGAGAATGAGTATGTTTTCCCTGTCCTCTTCCTCTTCTCCAAGCTTTCAGTTTACTCTCTTCTTCATGAATAATAGGTCACTTCAGGAAAATGATCTATTTCTATTGCAAGTTTTACCTGCATTTTCTTAAACATTTATTAGTTGCTGTGCTTTCCATGCTACAGCTTATTAGAAACATTTATGGTGCACCTGGTGTATGCTGCTAATTCTCAGCAGCTGAACACAAACCATTTGATCAAAACATTGTAATGATTTTGTAATCAAAGAAATATTTTAAGCATTTCATTGGTGAACTAATAGTCCTCCTGTGTCTTTTGGTACACTTAATGAATATGTATAGGTAGTTTGACATTTTAAGTAAAGGGAATTAAGTTACCAGAATGCATTTTCACACAGATGGGCACATTTTCAGAACTTGGTTACTAATGTGAGCAGCAAGTTGCTAATAAGACCTGCATTTAAGAAGATACTGCTTCTGTAGAGCCAAATCAAGCTTCTCTGAAAAGAAACAATACAGCAAGAGAAAGCTCTTAACAGTAAAAGTACAATTGCTAAAACTGTACATGAATTAGCAGGATCAGAAGACAAGATAAAAATACTCCATATAAAGAAAATGTTTAGACCAAAAAAGAAAAAATCAGTCTAAACATAGAAGGATATGATTAATAGCAATTCCACAAAAATGTGCAAAAAGAAGTCTATAGGCATGTCAGGGTCAAGAGAAGGAATAGAAGCTTATATTTCAACATATTCTTATTTTATTAAAAAAGTCAAATTTATAAAAACTCTTACAGAAAATAAAGTAGGAGGTAACAGTTTCCAAATCTTTTCTCAAGGCTTTACTACCTTGATACTTAAGCCAGACAAAATAAAAATACAGTAAAAATAAAACAGCAGATCACTGTGTCTTATGAACTTAGACACAATAATCTGCAGAATATCAGACGAATTAGACTCTAAGGATGTATTAAAAGGATTACACTGGGACTAAATGGGATATAGCCCAAGTTTGCAAAGATGACTCAGTTGTCCACAATCACAACATTCTATGGAATTAGAAGGTAACCCAACAAGGCCAGCAAGAAATGCAATATGATCATATCAGTGGACACAGAAGACATGTTTCATGAATTTCAACATCCACCCAGTTAGTAAAGGAGAGGTCCAAAACTCGATCAGAGAATAACAAAAGACCCACAGCATGCTTAATGGTAGAAGTCTGAATACTTCCCTTCTAAGATTAAGAACAGGATATGCATGTACACCCTCCCCACTTCTATGCAGCAGTACAATTCAAGCCATGGATGGAGGCAAGTAATAAATAAGTGGCTTGTAGATTGAAAGGAAAGAAATAAACCTATTCCTATTTGAAGGTGGAATTCTTTTATTCAGAAAGTCCAGGAAATCTAAAAAAAATGCCTAAAAGTATTAAGCATTTTCAGCAAGGTCATAGGCTATGAGAAGGTCACAGAAGTCAATGACGCTGTAACATGTTAAACCAGGGCATGAAGAAACTGACAGGAAATGTACAGTACCCCTGTCCTCCAAGGAAAATGAAACAGTGAAATATACACTTAATAAAATATGCACAGTTATGCCCAGGCTTGATGGCACGTTCCTTTAATCCTAGTACTTGGGAGGCAGAACCAGGTGGATCTCTGTGAGTTCAAGGCCAGCCTGGTCTACATAGAGAGTTCCAGAACAACTGGGACTAAAGGGAGACCCTGCCTCAAAAAGACCAAAAAAAATGCACAGTTTACCTTCTGAAAGATTATGACATGCTGGTTAAAGAAATCAAAGAATATGTATGTAAATATGGAGCAATTCTGTGTTCATAGATCAGAAGGTTTAGCACATAAAATCTGCCAACTCTCCCATGCTTGATCTGTGGGTTGAATGTAATTCTTGCCAAAGTCACAAGATTTCTGTAGACAGTAGAACAGCTTCAAGAAAGAAACCCTGATGTAGAATGAATTGGGAGGAATCATTTTACCTCATATTAAAACTTACTATGCAGATGTATCTTGACAATGTAGTGTTTTCAGAGGGAAAGAGGGAGAGATTATGGAACATAAAAGACAACTCAGAAATCAATCCACACAAATAGGTTCCACTGGTTGTTGACAAAGATGTGATTCAATGGAAGGATGATAGATTGTTCAACTCATGACACAACAATTGGACGTCATAGGCCAAACGTGTGAACAAACTCAAATCTTACACTAAACCTAAATCTTTTTTTTTTAAACTATTTTTTTTTATTTATTTCTGTATGTGTATGAATGTACTGTCTGCATGCAAGTCTGTGCACCCATGTCGTGCAATGCCGTGGAGGTCAGAAGAGGGTCTCGGATTCCCCTGGAACTGGAGTTCTCCTGGAATTGGAGTTTCAGATGGTTCTCGGCCGCCATGCGGGTGCTGGGGATCGAACCCGGGTCCTCTGTAAGAGTCGGCGCTCTTAACCGCTAGGCCATCTCTCCAGCCCCTAAACCTAAATCTTATAGAAACTTTTAGCCCAAGTGGATGATGTTGACTTAAATGTAAATGTAACATCTAACACCATACAACTTATTAGGAAAAAAGATAGAATGATGAGGCTGAATCTGCAGGGATAGGCACAGAGCTCTAATACAGTTTCTGAGATGAAGCACAGTTATAGAATGGAACATGGGACCTCATTAAAATTAAACACTTCAACTCTGGGAAAGCCCATTTTAACATACGGAAAGACAAGCTATAGGTTGGGGGAAATACAAAACATATTTCTGACAAAAGTTTTGTATCTATACTATGGAAAGAATACCTTTTTTGTTTTGTTTGTTTGTTTTGATACAGAATCTCACTATGTAGTCCCAGATAGGTTGGAATTCATTATGTAGACCCTCCGAGGAGGCTGGCTTCAGTCTCATAACAACCCACCTGCCAGTCTCCCGAGTGCTGGGATTAAAAGTATGCATCACCTCATTGGGGTATACAAAGGCCTCTTTAAAACTCAACAGTGAAAGAAAAATAATCCGGAAAGGATCGTGGAGCTCTGCATCCACAAAGGATGTCAAGAGAGCAAGCAAGCTCATGAGCACGTTGCACATTGTCAGCCATCAGAGAAACCCAAGTTAAAACCACTTTGAGAGCAGTCAGCAGTTAAGAGTACTGACTGCTCTTGCAGAGGACACAGAAGGGATTCCCAGCACCTGCATGGTGGCTAACAAGCATCCTTAACTCCAGTTCTAGGGAATCCGACACCCTCTTCTAACATCCGTGGCAATGCACATGACATGGGTACGCTCACACACAATACACTTATACACATAAAATACAAAATAATAATCACTTTGAAAGATCTCAGCATCACTTTATTTGTAGCAAAAACTAGAATCCTCCCAGATCTCCTTCTGTGGACAGAGTTAAACAGCTGTGTACTGTTGAATGCTACCCAGTAATCTGTGGAGGCAAGCAGTGACTTACAGGATTCTTTGGGAGAGGTGCTGAAGGTAGTCATTACTGCCTCCACCTTTGCAACATTTTTGAAGTAAGTAAAGTTTAGAAGTAGACTAAAAATTAGTAGGTTCTGTGGATTGAAGGCAAAGAGGGGTGGGGGGAGGAGGGACATAGATATAGTTATGAAAAGGCACAGGGAAATGTGCATGCATGCGTGCACACAGACAGAGACACAGAGAGACAGAGACAGAGAGAGAAACAATTAAAATAGTGGATTGTATTAATGTTAGCATCTTCCTTGGACTGTTTACTACAGTGTTGTAAAACATTATTATTGTAAGAAATTGGGTAGAGTACACAAGAGATCTTTCCATGCTATTTTTATAATGGCATTATGAATTTACTACCTTCATTTCAAATAATAAAGAGAAAATGAAAAATAAATCTAAGAATATTTGTCTCAATAATGGTTGTATAGCAAGCTACTCCTTTACTTCAGGTTGTATCATACAAACACAGTCACTCCCAAGGGCTGTGTACATGAGTTGAGCATCTCTCCAGGCCACACTTAGCACCTACATAGGTAAGAGTCTGAGTCCTGGGCAGGGGCTGGGTGCTGCCGCTTCTGATCAGGGCAGTCACACAGGACTGTTCTGCCTTGTAGGCACACCTCTGCTGTTGGAACTCTGCCCTGCATCCTGCCTCACCTTGCCCAGATCAGTGGTGGTACTAAGGAGAGATCTGCTAGCACTCACAACTTGGGACCATGCAACCCCAGCACCTTAAATCTCCTTCTGTCTCCATTATGGTCTTTCAAAACAAGGTTGGGTCGTGCTAGACCTGCCTCCTCTTCCATAGTAAGGGCTCAAAATCCAGCCTCCCCATGGTGAGGACCTGCCATCCATTAAGGAACACATCCTGCACGAGTGTTCATGCTTTATTAAAATCATTGGTCCTTTTTATAAAGGAGGAAGTGGAGGCTTAGTGTGGCTAATCACAGAACCCGAAATCAGACATTAATTGTTGGATGCCCCACCTGATCACAATGGATCTATTTATAATGATGTCCAAGCCTGGGGGATGCAGAAGTTTCGAGAGCACACTTGCCCTTCTTCCACTTTACTCTTTGTTTGTTTTTAATTTTGTTTTTGATTTTTGAGACAGAGCCTTCCTCTAGCCCCAGCTGGCCTGGAACTCACTATGTAGACCATTCCAGGCTGGCCTTGATCTCACAGAGATCCACCTGCCTCCATACCCCCCCCACCCTCCAGTGCTAGAATTAAAGGTGTATACTACCACACCCAGCATCCACTTGGGTTTTATGTGAATACTCAGCAGATGAGATGTTGCCCATCTATGCTGGTGACAGGCTATCTTTACAGTCCACTTACCAAAATGTTAATTTCTTCTAGAAATACATTTATTTATTTTACATATTTATTACTTTTATTTTATGTATATGAGTATAGTGTCTGTATGTATGTAGGTGCACCCATATTGTGCAATGCCCACAGAGGTCAGAAGAGGGCATCAGATCTTCTGGAACTGGAGTTAGGGTGGTTGTTAGCCACTATGTGGGTGCTGAGATTCAAACCTGGTCTTCTGCAAGAACAGCCAGTGCTCTTATCTTCTGAGCCATCTCTTCAGCCCCCAGAAATACATTTATAGACATAATTTGAAATGGTGCTTTGCTAACTATTTGGTATTTTTGATCCCAGTCAACATGACATACAGAATTAATCATCACACTGACAGTTGAATAGAGACTTTCGTGAACTATGTGAGGAAGATATTTTAGAAAGAGTGTTTCAGGGAGAAAGAAATGCATTGCAAAGGCCTTAGGAGAAAGTGTGCACATCAGGAGGCTGCCCTGCAGGTTTTATGCAGAGCTGCGTGGTATGTGTGTGAGACAGGAAGAAGCTTTCTGCTTCATTATGAGTTTGGACTGCAGTATCTCTGTGATTTCTTCTCTGAGCACAGAGCCACCAGAACAAGGCCCACAGATTCACATGGTGGAGGGGCAAAGCAGATCATGTAAACATTTGAGATGTCTGGCAATGTATTCCAATGCTCAAGAAACATTTTGTAAACCAGACGAAGCATATTCTCAGTGTAGTACATTGTCCGGCTACCACAGGCTTAAAAACTTTGTGCTCGAGAAAGTGAAGTCCGTTGAAAAGGACAATGGGAGCATTCCTAGTAGAGTTTTGGATAGGTGCCAAAGGAAAATAAAAAGTAAAAGTGGAAATTCAGGATTCCAACGCCATCGTTCCGTTGTTATGATTTCGTAGAGAAACTAAGGGAAGAAAAGAACTCCAGAAGACTGTCTCATGCTTTATGCGTCCATGAGCAATAGTCACACGGGATTTTGTTACTTTTATTGAATTCATTTATTTATTTAAGTTTGAGTCAGGGTTTCACTATATAGCCCAGGCTGATCTAGATTTCAGGATGCATCTCATACTGGCCTCAAACTTTCTGGATCCTTCTACCATTACCTCCTGCCTATTGTGTGGATTTTTCCCATTATCATTAGTGAGTATTGATTTGTTCTCTTGTTGTTTTATTTTGCATAATTGCCTAGCATTTAGAAAATTGAAATCCAGTCAGAGAAAGAACACATAAGTCAATGAAGACTTCTTCAATTATTTTGTTTGTAACATAGTTATAATCAAGAAGCTTTTGAGCCCAGACTTAGAATGAATTAATTGTGACAATTACAAAGAGACAGATTGAACATTTTGTTCTTTTTGATGTATCATTTGTTCTCTTTCCTTGTCACAGGTGCCTTCATTTGCAAGATGGTACCATTTGTCCAGTGTACTGCTATTGTGACAGAGATCCTTACTATGACCTGCATCGCTGTGGAAAGGCACCAGGGAATTGTTCATCCTTTCAAGATGAAGAGACAGTACACCAACCAGAGGGCTTTTACAATGCTAGGTGTGTTTGTCACTTTGTGTCGCTGTGACACATCTAGGATAAAAAACAACCAAGAATGGATTGGGTTTTGCTCACTGTTTCAAAGGCTTCATCCCAGGGCCACTTGGCTGTCACTCCACTCATCATAAGAGTGGGGAGACAGCCCACAGAAGGGGGAAAAGCTCTTTGCAAGTATACATTGGGTGGGATTAACAGCTAGAGTGTATAAAGAACTGCAAAAATTAAATCCCAAGGAAACCTGTCATCCAATCAATAAATGCACTATACAGGACTCACTAGACAGTTCCCCAAAGAAGGAGCACACATGGCCAATAAATACTTAAAAAGTGTTTAAGCAGCCTTAGAGAGAAACACAAATTAAAATGGCTTGAGATTCCACCTCACTTCTGTCAGAATGGATCTCATCAAGGAAAAGAATTGCGGCAAATGCTAATAAGGGTGTGTAGAGAAGAAAGACTGCTGGTGGGATTGCAAAACTGTACAGCCACTACAGAAATACTATGGAAATTACTATGGAGTTTTCTCAGGAAACTAAAAGCAGCACTGTTACAGGACCTAGGTAAACCACTCTTGGCTCTCTGCCTGAAGGACTCTAAGTCAACACCATCAGCCATACTTGCACACGTATGATTATTGCTTTATTCAGAATAAGTAGGAGATGCAAGCAGACTAGATAAGAATCAGAGGATAAAGAATATGTGGTACATTTACAAGTGGATGGAACTTTTTTAGCCATAAATAAAAATTAAATCATGATATTTACATAAAATGAATGTCAGTATAAATTATTATGTTAAATGAAATAGTGAGAATCAGAAACAAATACTTCATGTTTTTTCATATGCAGAAACTAGGTTTAAAATTGTGTGTGTGTGTGAGAGAGAGAGAGAGAGAGAGAGAGAGAGAGAGCGCACTGGAAAGACCACATGATAAAAGGAATCTTAATGGAAGGGCAACAGAGAGGGTAATGAAATCCAGTGCCAAGGAAACAGCAAAGACTTGGAGGTGGAGGGAGCCAATAAGAGGGTAGAGTACTGGGGATGCTGTAGAGTTAGGTTTTTACCTCCTAGGCAACAGAGCATTATTAAACAGTTTTTAACATCTAAACCTCCTTTTTCTTTTTAATTTTTTTTATTGTTATTAAACTTTTTCCATAAGTCATACATCATTTCTCAATTGAATCCAGAGTTGCTTCCCCTTCCATGTCCCCCACCCCACCCAAGTCCCTGAACTCTGCCCTACATGTTCTGCATATTTTTATGAGTCTTTCCAGAGTTTTTTCTTTCAGTTCTTTTGTTGTCGTTCTCTCCAGCTTGTATTGCTACAGTATATATACATATATATGTAGTTATATATATACATACATAAATATACACATACATACATACACATATCACTTGAATTGGAGGACTTTTTTTTTCCCTAATAGATGTCATATTTTCCTTAAGAATGTGCTCAAAGGCTCCTCCTTGGCAATCCAAAACAACCATTAACCCTGCACTTTTGCTCCACATTGGGGTCTTTCCCTCCCATGGTCCCCCAAATGAAGTCCAGTAAGCACTTGTCCTATCTCGATACCCTTGTACTGGCCTCCATGATATAGCTCAGGTAGTCCAACAATGGCAGTCTATATTCTGATGAGGCTGAAATCCCCTTAGCTGTTTAGTCCACAAGCTGGGTAGCTCAGTAGTCCCCATCTGGCATTGAAGGTTTGGAGGATTCTTGGAGAGACATGAGTCTTCAGTCCATATTAGAAGGTTAAAAAGCCATGTCTCATGTCTTTGAGGAGTGCCAAAAGTGGTGGCAGCCTCAGGGTAGATGCACTTGCCAGTAAGACTTGAAGACATGCCAAACCACAGTACTCTCTCTTTTTTTTTTTCTTTTTACTAAGATCTCAAGTTTTATGTCTGCAGTACAGTTTCTCTGGTCTTACTGATTATTTCTGGTTGTACTTTCGTTTTGGATGCTTAAGGCCCACAGTTAGCCCAGATTAACCAAGGCTTTTGTTTTCTCAAGGTCAGTTGAGGATCTGGTCCTCGGGGGTCTCTTGGGGTTTTTTAGGGGGAGGAGGGTCGGAATGCCTTGCTCTTTCAGCTTTTCATTTACCAGTTCCATCCACTCGAGAACAAAATCAGGTCTTGCTGGACTAGGCTTCCTTTTCTGAAGCATGAGCAGACTTTCCTCTTTATAGACTGCACACTGGCTGAAGTCCCATTAGTGGCTCTCCAAGACCTCCCTGAACAGGAAGACTGGTGACCCACATTTGCAGGACATTTCAAGAGATGCCCCCATGCATAATCCCCTAAGACTTGGTTGACCTCTGAGGGCAAAGAACAAAGTTATCCCTTAGGTCCCTCAGCCAAATTGGAATGGACGTTAAGTATGGTCGTTAAGCACCCAGAAAGGCTAAGTTGCACCAGTCTGTTACATTGCACCTATATTAAAATTGTATCCTTTGGAAAAAAAACTGTATGTTATTTCCATATCATATTTCTTGAGTCACATCTTTCCATCTTAACCCCATATTACTCTAAAAGATGCTAGGAATGTAGCTCGTTGGAAGAGTGCTTGCCTAAACCTCCTTTTTCAAAAGGACTGGGGATATAGGTAAGTGGGTAAGAAAACTTGTCCTGCAAGTATACGGGCCTGAGTTTGGATCCCTAGCCCGCACATAAAAAGGCCAGGCAAGGCTACACCTGTCTGTAGCTACAGTGCCAAGGTGAGGAGACAGGATGATCACTGGGGTTTGATGGCCCCCAGGCTCACTGAAAAGCAGTGAGCTCCAGGTGTACTGAGAGGCCCTGTCCTAAGGGAATAGAATGAGGCATGCTAGAGCTGGACACCCAGTGTCCTCTGGTCTCTACACATGTGTGCGAAAGTGCAATCCCCCCAAAAAAATCCTTTAAGAAGACTGCTGCAGAGATCGTTCAGGGTTATGGGAAGAACTGAACCCCTTGGAGGAGATCATAGCACTGCCCAGGGCAGAGAAGAAGATATGCGCACTGCGGATCAGGCATCATGGTGATTAGAGAATGAAGTATGGGTGTGCTGTAGCCAGCAGAACCTCATTCTGATGACTGCCATATCTTTGCAGGTGCGGTCTGGCTGCTGGCCGTCATCATAGGATCACCCATGTGGCATGTGCAGCAACTTGAGGTACATCAGTAACTGTATTATGGGAATATGGTCTCACCCGCCTAGCTGTATTTATTATCCTTCCTTTGGGGAGCAATACGGAAGACTTATATAACTTCAGTCATCTCACTGAAAATCTCTTCAGTGGAGTCCAATGATGCTTTAAGATTGTTTTCTTGCTTTGTTGTCTAACTGTATTTGATATTGTACCACTAATATTTTAATGTTCAAATCACAAAAAATGAAGTTCCCCAAGATCACTTTCTCCATTTTTTCCGCTAGCTAACTATGCATTTCCTAATGTACCCCAAAATCTTATTATATAGGAGAGTTCTAAAAGGATTGTTTTAAACTTTATTTTAAGAAACATAAAATTATAATAGACGTGTACTTGCTAATTTTCCTATCGTCCTATTCATCAACAAACTGAAATACAACTTAGAAACATGTCCGGTGATCCTGTCATCCCTACTCTCCTCCTTTCCCATACCATTTCTCAGACATCTCTAGCTGTGTGTGGATATTATTCACAGTAAAGGAACAGGATAGGGTGTGTGGGGGGGGCGTTCTGGGCAGCTTAGCCTATCTACTGGGGTGTATATTAGGATGTCTCAGCGTTTAACACAGCCTTAGTCTTTTTAGACAGTAAGGCATTAATTACACAGCCTCTAATGCATTTTATAAAGCATTGCGTTCCTTTGTGCCTTGCTAAATTGAGATAGAGATATATGAAACTTTGCTGAGCATGTCATATTCATTAGCCAGGATATCAAAGGAGATAAAAGTCAATTTAACAAAGTAGCCTAAAACAACAACAACAACAACAACAACAACAAAGTAGCCTAAGGGCTAAGGATGGATCTCAATGGTAGACTATTTGCCTAGCAAGTATAATCCCTAATACCCGAAGTGTGGAATGGGAAAAATACCAAGCAGCCCAATGCTTTCTGGCTGGCTGTTGTATTGAGTAATTCAGCATCCTTGACACCAGAAAGCTGCTTCAGTCCACCTGTTGGCCCCTAGGAAAACATCACCTGAGAACTTCATGAGGGAATAGGGATGAAACTTTGAGCAGGCCCTGTAATTCCAGTCGTTCAGGTAATTAAATTCATCTGTTGACTTTCAGCCACAAGGACAGTGTTGGATCTGTAAAATTCCCAGACCAGGGTCAGGGTCAGTTACATTTATACTAATGATCAAGCTAATATGCAAGTGGCGCAAGCTCTCTCCTTTACGTTCCTACCACCCATTCCTTTTATCACTTCGGTGTTGGGTTCAGTTGCACATACAACTGAAATTGGAACAATGTAAAATCTTGCTTTTTCCTTTATCTTGAAGCGGCTTTAGGCTTAGGCATGTAAGCGGGGCTGTGGTTGGCTTCCTGGATTCCCTGCCTCCCCCCCAAGCGTTGGTAACTCTCCCTGGAACAGTCTGAGAACATAGGACAGAGAGGATGGCCCTGGAACAGTCTCCTGCTCAGTATGGCTCCTGATTGATTCTCCGCATCCTGTTTTCCCATGACAACACCCTCAAGCTTCTTCTGTGCCTCCAATCCCGAGTGCGTTGTTTGGACCACTGACATGGCTGGATGCGGTCCCTGCCTCTGCAGGAGTCTCCCAGTGATGGAGCCTTTTGTCATTTGACAAAACATAGTCCCCAATCCTGGAGCCCATTTCCAGCCAAAAGAAATCAAACAGATTCATCATTTTTTTTTAAATAAAAGTGCTTTTAGCACCTATTCTAAATATATAAATCATTTAATTCATAGAAAATGGGTAGTGTCTAATGGGCAAAGCTGTGCTCAAATAGCAGCCAGATACGATGTGCTTCTTGTCAGGAAAAAGTCAAATTCTATTTTTGAAAGAAAATAAGTGTATTAATGTGCATTCCTAGGCCACTCTAAGTCCTAAACTCTGTTAGTGAGCAATCTAGACGGGAGCCTGAGCTTCTCCCCGGATGGCGAGTGGGGCCGGTGCCACCCCATCTCCCTAGTTCTCAGGCTCTGTTCTGCCTGGACTTGCTCTCAGGAGTGTTACCTGTCTTCAGGGATGGAAGCAACGAGGTGACTCAATTAAAATTGCCATCGTTTTTCCCCTCACTGAGTAAAAATGTGAATTTACAGCATCCCCAAACTCGTCAAAATGTCATCTTTTCCCTGATGGCAGATTGAATTGAACCGAAATATACCTAGGACAGGGGGACACAGGCTTTCCCAGTGGGTTAATGACACCTGGTTTAAGGTGGCTTCTCTGACAATAGCAATTTGAATTGTGCCTTGCAGTAAGATTTGGACTGATGAGAGATGTGACTTGTGTATTTGGAGAAGGTGGTAGTGGAAGTGGGAAATGAGTCACCACGGTGTCTCAACCCTAGCCACCATCTTGAGCAGTGGAGGAAGAGACATGTTTGCATTCAGATAGAGAATTAGGCTAGGGACACAGCTTGGTAGTGCATTTCTCTTGAATGAGCACAAGGCCCTGGATTTGAACCCCAGTGCCACAAAACAGAGAAACAGAATCTGAAATGCTGCCAGAAATCTATCTTAAGATGTGCTCTGGGAGCTTCGCTTATCCCTAGAGCCACATGAACCCATCTGGAGACTAACAGCAGGGAGCTTTAGGATGGGTCAACACACTGACCCTGTGAGGGCTACCTAGGCAGAATCAGAAAAAGCTTCATCTTCACCTCTGTTCTCAGGGAGGTTAGACCTTGAGTTTATTTGTCAATAAGTATTGTCATTCATAGTTGCACTTATCAATAAAATCTCCTGGACCACAACTTGAATTGTCTTAAAGCTTCAATTGATGAAGATTACTGATCAGTTCGTTGGACCTAAGAAGCAGAAGTACAGACTGTTACAAGTTCATTTGGAAACTCTGGAGTGACTAAGAGGATAACAATTTCTTCCTTCATTTCTTTCTTTCTCTTTCTTTCTTTCTTTCTTCCTTTCTTTCTTTCTTTCTTTCTTTCTTTCTTTCTTTCTTTCTTTCTTTCTTTCTTTCTTTCTTTTTGAGACAGGGTCTCCCTATAGCCCCATCTGGCCTGGAGCCCACCCTGTACTCCAGGCCACAGAGATCCTCCTGTGTCTGCCTCCCGAGTGCTGGGATTAAAGGCTTGCGCCACCATGCCTGGCTTAAAGGCGGTTCTTAGCTGCCATGCGGTTGCTGGGAATCGAACCCAGGTCCTCTGCAAGAGCAGTTGGCGCTCTTAACTGCTGAGCCATCTCTCCAGCCCCAGAGGATGACAATTTCAATAAGTTTCCTCTTTTTTTTTTTTTTTTTTTTCCTATTACCCAGTGAGAGGACTTCTGAATATACTTTAAAATTTTGCTTTGTCTTCAAGAGGAGCCCTTCTGGCATTTTCTAATACTGTTATTGCTGTTGTTATTAACCATGACTTAGAACTTGTGAGTATCAGAGATACTATGAACACCAAACCATCAAATACAATCTGAGTATTTTTAGATGAAAATGTTTAGCTATTTCTAATTACATTTACAGATTGGCAGTACTTTAAGTATGATTCTCATTTGTTTTAGGATTTAAAAGCTACCAGTTGCCTTTTCAGTATTTTTTCTAAGCAATCTGATCATTGTGACATGAACTAATAGCAGAAATATGGCTCAGGGCCTCTTATTTTGTGGAAGACTGATGTTTGCTAAGTTTGTTTTATCAACAGTTGAGAAACCAAAATATATCAGCTTAATTGACAGTAACCTGGCTAGCATTGAATACACAGTATTTTTCCTTGTATACTTCAGCAATTGTGCTCTTTCAGCCAATTAAATACGTGTGCCTTACAGAAATACACGTTGAGAAAGGTAAAAAAAAAAAAATAACCAAAGCAAACAGACCTCAATTCCATTTAAAAACCACAAAGTATGGAATCAAAGCCTTAAGCAGTCCAAAGGGAAATCTATGCTTTACAACAAAACAATAAAAACTAATTCACATTTCAAAGTTACATCAGTGGCAATTTGAAGGGTCTTAAAAATGTCAGAGTAGAATAAGACTTGGCTGCTTTCTGTTCTTTTGACATCAATTACTGAATTTTATAATGGAATTATTCTTACCATAAAGATTAAGTATGACTTCCTATACGAAAAAGAACACATCTGCTGCTTGGAAGAGTGGACCAGCCCCACGCACCAGAAAATCTACACCACCTTCATCCTCGTCATCCTCTTCCTCCTGCCTCTCATGTTGATGTTGGTCCTCTACGGTAAAATTGGTTACGAACTTTGGATCAAGAAAAGAGTGGGAGATGGTTCGGTGCTTCGAACTATTCATGGAAAAGAAATGTTCAAAATAGCCAGGTCTGTTTAAAATTTGTTTTATTAATTGTTCTGGAGGGGACAGTTGCCAGGGATCCCAGAACCCCTGTGTAATTTAGAGTGAACATAATTTGTAATTCAAATCATAAGCACAAGTTGACTTCAAACCATAGAGCTTTGTGTAGTAGAAAAAGGCCAAGATCAGCAGCGATTAAAACAGAAGGCAGAGAGGGGGCTGGAGAGAAGGCCTGGCGGTTAAGAGCACTGACTGCTCTTGCAGAGGACCCAGGTTGGATCCCCAGAACTCACATGGCGGCTGAGAACTGTCTTTGACTCTAGTTCCAGGGGAATCCAACGCCCTCTTCTGACCTCCAAGGCATTGCACGACACGGGTGCACAAACCTACATGCAGGCAGTACATTCATACACATAAAAATGAATAAAATTAAAAAAATAAAAACAGAAGGCAGAGTTATAGACAGAACCCACTTGGAATGTATAACACTATTAGGTTTTCTGCTTTATGTAAATATGGCAGGAAGAGATGTGCGGCAGTATCAAGACCCGGGGGTCTTATGGGGCTCTCTTCCCTCACTGCCAACAACATGGTGTAGCTATGTAGGCCTGATCCTTGCTGCAGAAGACCCTGAGTTCCTCACTTGTACAAAGGCACACAGGAGCATCTGTCCTTACTTCCTCCTGTTAAAATGAAATGCCATGAAGACACTTTGAAGCCAGGGTATGCTTGTTTAAATGACTATAACTGACGCCTGTGTTTTTACCTTAAAGCTATGATATCTCATCTTATTCATTAGCATTACTTTAAATCAGAATTTAATACTATGATATTTGTAATACCCATGACATAATCCGAAACAAAAACAAATAATACCCTAGATGGAGACACCACGTCAGTTGATGGGATCAGTTCTTCAAGTGTGCAGTGACCTCTAGTGTCCACTTTGTATAAAGGAAACGTTTCTCAGGCCTTAAGAAAGAGCATACAGACCTCTCGATTTAAATTTAGTTGTACCACTTCCTCAGAAGAAAGGCTTACCAGATTGAAAGGACAACGAATAAGAGCTGTTAGACCAAAAGTAACAAGCAAATGTGTAGATATTTTGCATATGTAAATATAGTTTTTGAGGAATGAGTTAGCTTGAATCCCTAGTTAATCTCATAATCAACATACAATAAAGGATCGGGTTTTATTTCTATTCAGGAGGATCATCATTTCCTACTGATATTCAGCTATTGCAAGCATTTTGAACACAAGCTGAATTAAAGCTTTATTACTAAAGTGAGAGTCCTAAATTTAAATCCAGATGCCTAAATAATAGCTCGTGGTGTTACTAAGCCACATTAGAATTGTATCTGAATAAAGCCGGGCGTGGTGGCGCACGCCTTTAATCCTAGCACTTGGGAGGCAGAGGCAGACGCAGGCGGATCTTTGTGTGTTCAAGGTCAGCCTGGTCTACAGAGTGAGNAAAAAAAAAAAAAAAAAAAGAACTGTATCTGAATAAAGAATCAGCCTGACTCAGCAGTACATGTTAATAGCCAAGTGTGAACTTAAGCTCCAGATTCTGCCCTCTAGTGGAACTGTGCTCCAGAGCTAGGTCTCACCCATACTTTTATTCAAAACTGCTTCTCCAACGTCAGTTGGGCCATTGTAAGTTTGGATCTAGTCTTATCAGAGACACTTGCTCTTTGATCCCTAGGCCTTAAAACAAGTCATAGACACAATGCCAAGCATCCTTCTCAATTCTCATTGATTCCAGTGAGAATAAGAATAGGAAAAGAGTCTTCAGTGCTCTGATATACTAATTCAGCCACACCCACGCTCATTCGCTATCTTAGACTGAAGGCAAAATGGGGTTTCCAGGGATCAAGATCAGATGCCCAACGAAGAGCACATGGATCAGTGAGCTTGTTTACATTGTGAAGAGTAGATTTTTAGTGCAAGGTTAAATAAAAGTCATCCCTCCAAATCCTGTCCATTTTATAAGTCATTATTACGACATCTCTTATTAGCCACTAGATTGTGAATTAAGCTGCTTCTTCTTTGGCATCTGTCCAGTGGCTTATTGGGAAGACTAATGACATGACACAAGTCAATAGTAGAGTTCCGTACCCATGGTGAACTCACATCACAAGGATGTGAGGAGTTGGTAACTCCGCAGCCAAAAAAACTAGTCGGAAAAGCTGTTGGCTTCCAGGGCCCACACACACGGCTGAACCTGTGGCTGGAGGCTGTTAGCCTTTGCGACCATCCAAACAGCTGGGGAGCTGTTGGTTTCCATGGGCAGACAAGCTGAAAAGCTAGCTGTAAGATGAACAGTTCCATGATTTATCTGGCTAAGGAAAACCTGCGCACAGTAACAGCCCAGAGATCTCGTCAGGTGGCGCAACTTGTAGGAATTCCCTTTATTCTTACAGGGTGAGCAGCTTATATAGGTTTGGGACTGGTAGCGTGACATCACATCCTAGCGGCCAATCCTAGACCTCCATACTATCACACGTTATCCCAACTCGGCACAGGTCATAAACAGAAAATAGTCTTGTGATATTTGCTCGTGACCCTGAAGCATACTGGCTGTAATGTTAGCTCAAAATGAAGGCTATAAGTTTGGGGATAAAATCAAGGGGAAAAGATGAAATCAGTCCAGTCAACCTCATGAACTTCATCAACATTTGAAAACGTGTGGTTGACCAAAGTAGGTTCAAGCATGAATACATTTGCTATCAGGCTGACACATTTGCCAAGGTGAAGTTCGATGCAGTGTTTCTTTGTGGGTCTAGGAAGAAGAAGCGGGCTGTGATCATGACGATGACTGTGGTGGCCCTCTTCACTGTGTGCTGGGCACCTTTCCATGTCGTCCACATGATGATCGAATACAGTGAGTGCTTGATCCTCTCTATTGGGAGGATTTCTAGTTTATCTGCTAAAATAGACAAGAAATCATTGAAATTGGTTGGATTCACTTGGGTAATCAAGTATCAAGCACTGAGTGTTTCTTTTGTATATTCAAGCGCACTAGATCATTAAGGGGTAGGCAATTATGCATAATTAGAAGTAAGTCTTTAATAATTACAAAAGACAAAAGAAAGCTTTGCCAGTCTCCTTTTGTGCCACCTCTCCTCTCCCTAAGCTGTTTAACATGGGGAGAAGTGTACATCTCTGGAGTGCTCCGTGTTCAGAACCTTGTTGGCACTTTGTGAATTTAATAGTACCCAGGATTTCAGTCAGATCCTTGATATTCTCTCTGATTACCTGGAATTTAACATGATTGTGTTTCTGCAACAGAGGTGAACATTTTAAGGGAAATTGTGACATCTAAGGTATATGAAGCTTGGGATCATTGAGCTAAAATGCTGTGACTCTCATAAGTCCTGCTTGGGGGCGGGGGGGGATATCAGATATCAGATATTTCTTCCAAAGTAGCCGTGAGAACATTTAATACCCTTAGTCAGTTGCACAAGTTTAAGTCTTTGGTAAATACACAAGATAAACAGAATTTTTAATTTTTGCTTGATAAGAGCAATAAGCGTTCTAAAGTACTATTTTATTTCAGGTAACTTTGAAAAGGAGTATGACGATGTCACGATCAAGATGATTTTTGCTATAGTGCAAATAATTGGATTTTCCAACTCCATCTGCAATCCCATTGTCTACGCACTCATGAATGAAAATTTCAAGAAAAATTTTATATCTGCGGTTTGTTATTGCATCGTAAAAGAAACCCTCTCTCCAGCACAGAGGCATAGACATTCGGGAGTTATTGTGATGCAGGAGAGAGCAAAGCCCTCTGGAGGACAGAATCCAGTAGAGAAGATCAGAGAGGAAGCTTCCGGTAGTGGCAACATCGATGTCAACTTGTGTGAACAGCCTGAGAAGAAGAAAAGTTCTCAAGTGACATCATGTCCTCTTTAGTTCTGGATTTCCTGAGAAGTCTGCAGTAGTAGACAGCAGACATGAGTTTTAACCGTGTCCTCATAATTAGCACCATTCATATTGTAATTTGCAAAGAAAGCTATTCTGAGCAAAAGACAAAAATCTTTTATATTTAAAATGAGGTCAAACACTCAGAAGATAGAAACAGGAGGTTAAGGAGTTCAAAGTCATTCTCAGCTACGTAGCAAGTTTGAAGCCAACCTGGACTACAAGAGACCCTGTTTCAAAGAGTCAGAATGACATCAACAAATAATAATGATGATGTCAAGATGATTGAACTACCTTTGTGGGTTCTAAAGTGGAGTTTGAAAAATCTTATCTAAAAAGTCAATGATCTTGGCTAGTCATCTGTGTAAAATGACTTCCTATGTATTGCCAAATTGAATGAAGACATTAAACATGCTATTGAATATTAATTTAAGAGTTGAACAGCAGAATGAGACTTTTAGTTAAGTTATGCATATATTCTTTTGGAAATAAAATCTGTGCAAAAATCATTAAGTCCAAGAAGATGGAGACTCACCCAAATGGCAAGTGCTTAATAACAGATACATGGACTGGGCCTTCTTGGAGTCCTGAGTGGCCATTTTTATGGTACCTGGCAAGTCTCAGTCATTTTTACCCTCCATTTGTTCCTGTGAAAACTGGAGTTGATCCCTGCTCTACTTCATGGAGTCACCATGAAAGCCAAATAAGACACAATAAGAAAAGCATTTCCCAGTCTAAAGAACTCTCAGATTCTGAAGCCTTGCCCTGCCCGTGTCCCTAGTCCTCCCCTCTGTCTCACTTCCTTTCCAAGGCTTGCTCAGCCTTCCTTCAGGCCTATAATTGGTCACTCTATTCCAAAGAATAACTTGAGAAATCTCATTTATTGATAGATTGTGATATATATATATATATATATATATATATATATATATATATATATTTAGTTCAAAGATCTATATTTTTAAACCATTTATTCTCACTAGGCAATGAAGGACCTCTCCTTATATGAGAGATTTTTAAGGACATATGAATGAACTCTACCTATGATATTCTGCTGGCCAGGGCTGGTCCACAAGCATTAGGTCAGGAAGAATGATAGAGTTTTTCACTCTCAGCCAGTCCTTCCCTCAGACCCTCTCTTCAGCCCTCCACCTCCTGCCTGTCACCAACTCAAGCCAATGCCTGTCCCCACTGTTGCTTCCCCTTCAGCATCTGAGGTTCCCAAAGCCACACCACAGCCTCCTGGCCTCAACATTCCTTCTGCCTCCAGTTTTCCAGACCTCATTTGTCTCACCTTTTGGGAAAACTAGAAAGAAGCCCTAGGACTCTTAGGCTACCCTGTGTTTGAAACTTTAAAACCTGGGAACCAAGGAACTCAACCTAGTGGAATTCTCAAGCCACAGACATTTCATCTTGTGTGTCCGCAAAGCATGCGTGAAAAAGACAAAGTGGCATTATGGGGGAAATGCCAGTATTCATGAGAAAATTAGCAAAGCAAGCAGCGGGAAGCTGGTGGTTAGAATTTAGAGAATGGATATCTTGGGTTACTTGTTGTAAACTGTCTACCCATCGAGCCTAGTTACTATAGCACAGCAGTGATCTCATTAAACATTAAAAAGAATCAATCCAGTGATTTTGCTTATGTATACCTTTGGGTACATATGCATATGATTCCAAATAGGACTGTGAAAAGCAGGTGAGTCAGTAGTTGTTGGGTATGTAATTATTATAGCATCAAAAAATCCCCACACATTCTACAGCTTGGCTGAAACCAGTTAAATATCAAAATAGTCAATATTTAAAAGCTTGCAGTGGCTAATGTCATTCAGCTTTTCAAATGTTTAATGACCACTTGTATTTCTTCCCGTGAGAACTGTTCCATTCAAGATATTAATACCATTTTACCAGAACGATAGAAGATTTACTTAAGTTGTGTGCTGGCTGTTCCTACAAATATATCCTTAAATTTTGCTGTTTGGAACATTTGTTTTTTTATTGTGCATGCTTAATTTAAATGTCTATTAAAATTAATTATAATTTTCAAAAAACAATTAACAAATTAAACACATACTTGGATGAAGACAAAAGACCAAGTAAAATCTTTCTTTTGGCTAAAATAATAGAGATTATATGCCTTGTTCAGTAGTTAATGCACTGAGAATTTAATAAAAAATAATTGCTCATTCTGAGAGCTCATAGTGTATATTACTGTTTAAAAAGAGAAGAATATTGGGGCTGGAGAGATGGCCTAGCAGTTAAGAGCACCGACCGCTCTTACAGAGGACCTGGGTTAGATCCCCAGCACCCACATGGTGGCTGAGAACCGTCTGAAACTCCAATTCCAGGAGAACTCCAGTTCCAGGGGAATCTGAGACCCTCTTCTGACCTCCGCAGCATTGCACGACACAGGTGCACAGNACGAGGGAAACTTATGGCATTAAGTACCTGCACCAGAAAATCATAAACAGCTCATATAAACAACTTAATGAGGCATCTGAAAGTCATAGATGACCAAGAAGAAACAACACGTAAAAATAAAAGATAAGAAATAAAAAAACAAGGTTAAAATTAATAAAATATAAATAAGAAAACAACAGAAAAACTCAACTAAACAAAGCTGGTTCTTTGAAAAGATAAACAAGACTGACAAAACTTTTGTAGTATTAATCAAAAGAGAGACAGTCTCTTTCATAGATGGGACTCTTGGTAGGTTAACCAAGCTGCAGAGGAGAAAAAGAGAGTTTTGGGACATTCTGGATACAAAGTAACTTCTAAAGGCTTTACATGTAAATAACAGAGTACATTTCAATCTGCAATCTGCAGGGAAAAATAGAGGAGGTGCAGATATAGGGGTAATCTAAATACCATTACTTCGGCTGGAGAGATAGCCTAGCGGTTAAGAGCACCAACTGCTCTTGCAGAGGACCCAGGTTCGATCCCCAGCACCCGCATGGCAGCTAAGAACAGTCTGTAATTCCAATTCCAGGAGAACTCCAGTTCCAGGGGAATCTGAGACCCTCTTCTGACCTCCGCAGCATTGCACGACACAGGTGCACAGACCTGCATGCAGACAGTACATTCATACACATACAGAAATAAATAAAATAAAAAACTAAAAAAAATAAAGAGAGAAGAATATTAAGATGAAATGGACAAGTTAAAGCAATGTGGTTCTCAGGTGGTTTGGCTATTTTGCAATGGGGGGCTTTGTTGAAGATGGTAGAGTTCATTCATACCTTCAGTCATTAATAAGGAAAATAAAAGTTGACAATAATTTGGAAGGAAAAAATGCCTTAAATAAGTATGGATATTCTTTAAATCTCCTATTTTATTTCGTTAGAAGCTGATATGTGGGATATTAAATTTGTTTGCTCTAAATGTTTTTTAAAGTTTGATTCATTTGTTTTTATTTTATGTGTATAAATGTTTTGCCTGCATGTATGTAAGTGCACCTGTGTTGTGCAATGCCCACAGAGGCCTGAGGAGGTCATCAATCCCCTGGAACTGTAGTTAGAGACATATATATATATATATATATATATATATATATAGAAGTACTAAAAAAATCACAGGGAGTGAAACATGAAAAAGGAGATTAGAACACACATTGCATCAAGAAAAGAAGAACTAAAGGAAGAGGAAAGGAAAAAAGCCTCAGAAGTAGAATGGGAGGAAGCAGAACAAAGAATATCAAGATTCTGGGAAGATAACACAGAGCAATTAAAAAGCTCAAATAAAAAAGACTATGAAAAATTTTAAAAATACACAAACGTGGAACAACCAGGAAAATATGGGACACTATAGAAAAGTCAAACTCCGTTATCATAGGAATAGCAGGAAGGAGAAGAATCTCAAGAGAAAGTATTGATCAGTAGATCTTCAACAGAATAATAGATGAAAACTTTCCCCAAACTAAAAATAGACAAACCCATCAAATACAAGAACACATAGGACCCCAAACAGACCAAGATCAGAAAAGAAACACCCCACGGCCCATATTATAGTTAAAATGCTAGATGCCCAAAATAAAGACAAAATTCTGAGGGCTACAAAAGAGAAAAACAAGTCACATACAAAGGGAAACCCATCAGAATTACAACTGACTTCTCGCCTCAAACCATGAAAGCAAGAAGAACATGGAGCAAAGCATTCCCAGTGCTTAAGGACTACGGATGCCAACCCAGAATACTTTACCCAGCAAAAATGTCGACTATACTTGAAGGAGAGAAAAATCTTCCATGACATAAACAAGATGATGAATACATGTCTGAAAACCAACTCTCATAAAATACTTGAAGCAATTCAAAGGGTAGAAGAGAGGAGCAACAATCCTCAAACACCTAGGAAAAGAAACTAATAAAACATAACCATAGGAGCAAAATCAGAGGCTAGAAGCCCAAATGGATAATAAAATGAAGGAAGCAACATCCATCTTTCAATTATAACCTTAAATATTAATGGGCTAACTCCCCAATCAAAAGCATAGACTGGGAGAATGGATTAGGAAACAAAACCCATCTATATGCTGTCTACAAGAAACCCATCTCAATTTCAAGGATAGGCACCAACTTAAGGTGAAGGGATGGAAGAAAGTATTCCAAGCAAATGGTACCAAAAAAGAAAGCAGGTGTGGCTATTCTAATATCAGACAAAATAGACTTCAAAGCAAAAGAAATCAAAAGAGACAAAGAGGGCCACTACATCTTTATTAAAGGAACAATTGACGAGAAGATTTCACATTATAAATATATATGCACCAACACCGGTGCACCAAACTTTATAAAGACAATTCTTCAGGATCTCAAGGCACAGATTAACCCCAGCACACTAAATAGGGGACTTCAATACCCACTTAAGTCCCCTAGACAGGTCAACAGGACAAAGGATAAACAGAGAGACATCCAACTAAATGACACAATACACCAAATGGACCTCAACAGACATCTATCGAATATTTCACCCAAACACAGAGAATACACTTTCTACTCAGCACCTATGGAACATTCTCCAAAATAGACCATAACTGGGACACAGGGAAAAACTCAACAAATAAAAAGATTGAATAATCTCATGCATTCTATCAGACCACAGGTCAATAAAACTCAATATCAACACCAGAATAAACCCTACATCCTACAGGAACCACTGGAGACTAAACAACACTCCTCTGAATAATGAGTGGGTCAAGAGAAAAATAAGAAAGAAATAAAAAAAAAAACATTCCTGGAACTGAATGACAATGATAAAACAACACAGCACAAATCTATGGGACACTTTAAAAGCAGTCCTAAGAGGGAAGTTTAAGCTCTAAGTGCTAACATTAAAAAACAGAAAGAACACAAGTGAATGACCTAACACTGCAGCTAAAAATACTTGAGAAACAACAACAAATGAACCCTAAACGGAGCAGACAAGAGAAGATAACAAAAATCAGAGCAGAGATCAATGAAATAGAAACAAGAAAACCATACAAAAAATCAATGAATCCAAAAGCTGGTTCTTTGAGAGAATAAACAAGATAGACAGACCTCTAGCCCAGTTAACCAAAAGAAAGAGGGAACAACTCCAAATCAATAGAATCAGTGATGAAAGGGGAAACATCACACAGACAATGAAAAAAAATCCAGACAATCATACGGGACTACTTCAAAACTTATACTCTACTAAGTTTGAAAACCTAGAAGAAATGGATGAATATCTGAAATCCTGGGAATCACCAAAGCTCAACCAAGAAGAGATTGACAGCCTAAACAGACCAATAGTACAGGAAGAAATTGAAGATGTAATAAGTAGCCTCCCAACCAAAAAATGCCCAGGCCCGGATGGTTTCACGGCAGAATTTTATAAAATATTTCGAAAAGACTTACAACCATTACTACTTAAATTGTTTAGAAGGATACAAACGGAGGGACTTCTCCCAGAATCCTTCTATGAGGCCAGCATTACGCTCTACCAAAAACCAGGGAAAGATACAACCAAAAGGAGAACTATAGACCCATCTCCCTAATGAACACAGATGCCAAAATTCTAAACAGGATTCTGGCAAATCGCATACAGACTCACATCAAGAAAATCATCCACCATGACCAAGTTGGATTCATACCAGAGATGCAGGGATGGTTCAACATACGAAAATCATAAACATCAAAAAACATTAAATGGCTGAAGGACAAAAACCACACCATCATTTCAATTGCGGAGAAAGCCTTTGACAAAATCCAGCATCCTTTCATGTTTAAAGTCCTGGAGGGAATTGGCCTAGAGGGATCATTCCTCAATGTAATCAAAGCCATACAGGAAACCCACAGCCAATATCATCCTAAATGGGGAAATGACAGAAGCATTCCCCTTAAGGTAGGAACTCGGCAAGGCTGCCCCCTGTCACACTCCTCTTCAATATAGTGCTGGAAACCCTTGCAAGGGCAATAAGGCAAGAAAAGGAAATTAAAGGAGTTCTAATTGGAAAAGAGGAAATCAAGCTATCCCTTTTTGCTGATGATATGTCTACCTAAGGGATGCTAAGAACTCCACCAGAAAACTCCTAGAAATGATTAAGAGCTTTGGTAAAGTGGCAGGATACAAAATAAATCTAGAAAAATCAGTAGCCTTTCTTTACACCAACAACAAGCAACTGAAGAAGGACTACAAGGAGACCTTCCCACTCACAATAGCCTCAAAAACAATAAAATACCTAGGAACAAACCTAACCAAAGACACCAAGGATCTCTACAACAAAAATTTTAAACCCCTGAAAAAGGAATTGAGGAAGACATCAGAAGATGGACAAACCTCCCATGCTCATGGATTGGGAAAATAAATAAATAGTAAAATGTCCATCCTACCCAAACTAGTGTACAGATTTAATGCAATCCCAATCAAAATCCCCAAAGTTTTCTTCACGGCTTGGAAAAAAAAATCCTCAATTTCATTTGGAAAAACAAAAGACCCCGAATAGCCAAAAGCAATCCTGAGTGAAAAGAGCCAATACAGGGGGGATCGCTATACCAGACATCAACTATACTACAGGGCTATAGTCATAAAAACAGCTTGGTCACTGGCACAAAACAGACCAGTGACCAATGGAATAAAACTGAATCCAAAGCCTAAGGCTTGCATACAATTTCAGGACCAAACAGTTATCAGGTCACATGTCAGCACAAGTGGGGTGCCACCTAAAACGATACTCACACATAATTTGGCAAGGTAATGACCATAGATAGGACTATCCTAATCAGCAAGAAGCGTCGAAAGAGCCGAATACACTTTGGATCACTAACCTACTGCATAGAATATGAGTTGGACAATTAAAATCCGGCACCGTAACCCCTCATTGGCATCCGGACTTTAACCAACATAAGGATCAGCGTATCCTAGGCATGTGAATCAACATGAACCATTAAGCAATGTGACCACACTGACTCCAAAAACATCTTAATATACGAGAGAAGTGAGGTGATTAAGTAGTGGGAGGAAGTCTTGGCAAGCAGGATCTTGAGCTAATCAGTATCACTAAGTGTGTATGGAATACTTATTAAACTTCTCCCACTATATATTAAAACAGAAGGCAGGCAGTCATAGGGAGTTTACATGTAGGTCACGCATTATTTTTTTCTTTTTTTTTTTTTATATTGATTCTCTGATTTTCTTATAATTTTGCCTGACACCAATGTGAAGACCACACACATCTTAAAGCACTAACATAGGGACAGCCTATCCTGTAGCAACTCATCTCAAGAGAGGAAGGCGATATACAGGAAAGCCTCGAGACGAAAGCAAGGTGAGTCATCCCATACAGGAAGATGGGGAGAAGGATAAACCTGGCTACAGGGCAAAGGAGAGATACATGAGACTCGGTCGACTTTATAGGATGCTATTAATTTCTCCGCGAGAGATGAGAGCGCTCTATGAGTGCGGCTACATTCACCTTGCTAGGGACGGGGTGTCGGAGGACCAAACTGAAAGGAAGCACAAGCAACAGTTTGATAGTTGTAAGTCGATCTGTCATAATAGATTCGACGCTAATGTATTCTGAATACCTGTGGGTAGTGGTAATTCTTGCGACCAGAGGAAGGAATTAGGACAGAGAGAGGGACTAGACAGAAACATCTTAAAGAACTGTTCAACATCTCTGATATTAAGGAGCGGAGGAAAATACCCAATTAGAGGATACCACTTTGAGATATCACCTACTCCAATACCATGTACTGTGTCTTTAGAGCCATTCACGCTATACCAGATAATCGATTCTACCACATTAAATGGCTGGCCGCAGACGGTGTATGACGCTGAGAGGAGGAGAGGGGAACACTGCCAGGCAGGGGCTGGTCATGGTGAGGGACATGTTATCAAGTACCTAGCGACCGGATCTATAAGGAAATGCAGCAGATAGAAGGAGGAGCGCGCGTTAAGGAGGAGACTGCAAAATGGGGAGACCCACCACTCATCTCAAAACACATATAATATGACGGCGTCTACACGAGGCTGATCCTACACAACCAAACTATAGTCATCGCACTGGTATAGATAACCGGCGAGCGAGCGGAGACCGACAACTTAGCGTGCCTAAAGGTTGACATTTGCGATACAGATGAGGATTCGATTTTAGTTTGCACGCTGTCTGTTGTTATCAGACTGTAATATGAGTCGTAAAGAGCCTAGTAAGCACACAAGCCAGCTTGTATGCCTGTCCTATCAATCCTGAAAACGTACCGTGGCACCTAGAGAAAATGCGTAACATGTATACATAGTGGTGTTCTACTCAGCAGTAAAGAGGACAACATCATGAACTTTGCTAGGCTATACAATGGACGGAAAGCTGGAAGCATTGTGTTAAGTTTAGTAACACAGTCCCCAAAAACCAAACGACAAATGGTGTCCCTCGGGAGTGATGTGTGTGGATTGCTAGTACCAACAACCCAGTAAATAAATATCTCCTGGAGAGGGATGCATAGTAAAAGACAACAAACAAAAAAGCACTACACAGGTAGAAACCATAAGGACTGAAATGGTGAATTGGAAAGGCGGGATGGGTGGGAGAGGGACAACCGGATGTGTACTACTAACTTGGTCAAAGGCATAGGTTTTCCACCCATGAGGTGTGAAGTGGTCACGCAAGTACTTTGAGGGAGGACTGCTCGTTGCGAACCCTAAGTACACTGTCTAAAGCTATCGAGATACGCCATGGTTGCGTTTAAAAGAGAGGGACACTTTAGTGACACCAGTAGGAACTATTGAGTGTATGTATTATACATGCAGGGTGGTTGGATTTCTCTCAGCGAGACTCTGATAAAAAGGTCATCACTGGACCGCAACCCTACTGCAGTAGCTAAACTTGTACCATAGAGATAATCTAGTGCGCTCGTTGTCTCATGCTACGTACGTATCTTGTTTTCATTACACTTACAAATCTCTTTTTATGATGGAGGTCGAATAAACATGTATAGGAAGTATTGCACTATTGAGCAAAATGTGTCTTCCTATGAATCTTTCTTACTCGTTGAGCACTACCGTCTTGTAGAGTCTACTCGGTATTGGTTAGAATTCTCTAGTTAGGATGAATGAATATTAATTGACGCCAAAAATGTTAAGTATCTGCGTTCCCAAGTAATCACTATAATAGTCCACTTGAAATATTCGGTTGTCAAGAGACACGAGCAATTCGCGATGAAAATTATGTACAATGAACACCATCCACGTTGCCTTCTGAGTAATCACAGCCACTTATATACCCATTGAATAATATTGATGACGTGTAATACACCACACTGTCTTCATTATCTTAGTGTAGAACTGCGATTAGAGGTTTTATCTAACATATAGAAGCGCAGAGCAAGCGGGTAGGGGCTAAGTCTACAGTATACAGATAATATTAGACCTTCACATACGAGTCCCATACGAGCTCACGTGGAGCACATGTCATAGTATAAATATTAAAACTTAACTATGGGAGAGTTAGTCAAATATGCTTTTCACAAACAGGACCACTAAAGGATGTCCAACTCTAATTAGCAACTTTAAAACGGCTTATTCGCAGATTAAAGAAGAGGATAAGCATCGCATTTGTCGAACTTATGTAGCGTAGTACGGAATTGTACATAAAAGGTAGCAACTATGAAAGAGGGGTTGTAGACCTTCCCGTACTGACCACTGCATAAATTGCGATATATGAGAGCCTGCAGTGGATATTGCCATTAATACACAGCATACAGAGAAACGCCTTCTCCCATGTATAGGAAGGCACACACAATTGTATTCCTATGCGTAGTCTAATAAACCTACCACCGAGTCATAAAAAGAACTTTATGATCCGTACACTTCTTCACACCTCAGGATGCTATTACACTTATATGGGATTCTAGATACCTGAGACTTCTTCTCTATGCGCCTCTCCCACCACAGCCTCATAAGAGAGGCGACAGAATACATAAATGACACGATGAATTCTTTTGACTCAGTGTATATTCCAACTTGAGTCACATATTGGAGGGACGTATCCTTATTTATAAAAGTGAGTTTTAGGGTATGGTCTTGGAGATGCATGTATGCAATATATAATTATAAGATCCTTGCGTAATTTATATTCCGATCCTTACTCTGATATTGGGGTCTAGAACAAGACACGATAATTAAGAACTGTGAAGAGATATAGCCTTTCTCACTGTTATGCCAGAACAGAGGAAATGACTTTACACATCTGCAACTATAAGTCTCATTGGAACGCATGCTTAGGGTTAAAAAAGGCAAAAATGTGACTATCTATAGGTCTATTAAAGAAGTTGAAATTAATATTGGCAGGGAACTCTGACATCAGGCAATTGGAGTGGTGGATTCACCAGAGTATTATAGTTTGTCACTCTATGATGTCTGATGGGAGGAGTAGTTAGGCTTCGTATTGGATCACCCATGATGGGAACTCTTCTCGGGAAAAGGAACACCATACAAAAGTGCTGAGGTCTCCTGTCCTAACCTTATAGAGATTATTTTGGGTATAATCTAAAGTGTAAGATATCACACTCTCAAGGATGGAGAAGAGCGATACTAATGAATTACCCAGCTCCTCTGCTGCTCTTGCCCCGAAGACCTGACGTGTACCACAAAATTGGCGGAGGTGTGATGTGTAATTCGCACGAACCCTCTCTCGATATTTGCCTTATAGCCATCAGTCTCTCTAAAATGCAAGCTTTTAACTTCTCTTTGGTAATTGCCACGAAGTAAGATAGGACATTATTGCTTCTGTGCAAAGAAGGAGAAAATCTTTATTTTTTAAGCATCATATCGAGCAATAACAGCAACGAATGCATGGTCTCTATCTATTTAAGATAAGGATGTCCTAAAGTAGGGATGTCGGGGGTCCAGCGACAATAGGACTGCAGGCGCTACACCATTTCAAACGCCTATCATTGGCCTACCTTTCTCAGAGTGTAAAATGGCTCCTCCCTGGAAGAATCCATTATATAGACATCAGTATCCCACATCCAAGTCTACCTTTATAAAAACAGCTATAACAAGAAGCAGCAAAGGACGATCTCACCTGCGCTTGGGGACCTAATGACCATGCACGAGGCATTATGAACCCCAGAGTCTGCCTACTGTATAGAGGACTATGAGTCTCTCACCAGGATACCTTAGAGTATGAGCGAGAGTCGCCTCTATTGAGCTTCTCACGGTCTCCATTCTTGAGTATGTGAATGAATATCTGATGCTAGCGAATGGAGATCCTGATAGCGCATGATCATAATGTCCTACCTCCTAATAAGGCGCCTTTACATTGATACAAAAGGCACGGGATGAAATAGCTCATATAGCCCACCATAGAGTCTAGCCATACCTCTGGGAGAAATTAAAGAAAATGAAGATATAAAAAGTCTCATGGGCAGAGGATCACATCATAATATACTTTACTCCATCAAAGTTTTTGGAAAACTAAAAGATTTTAGACAAACATTAGGAAATTCATCTCCACCCAACATATCCACCTCTGGATGTAATATAGGACACTAACAGATATACTCTCTAGAACAATCACACTTATTGTTAGTGGACAGAGTCTCTTTAAGAGAATCTCGTATATTAATTTCGACCTCAATAGTGCTATGTGCTTCATTAGTAGGCATGAAAGGTTATTCCTCCGAAACACCACAAAAGGCGTCGTCACAAGCCCAAGGGGAATTTTTAGAGTATAGCGAGCTCAGAAGTGCCAGATGGGAGGAGGACGGACAGGGAGACTCTTCTAGCTGGTAGCGTGTCAAACAACATGATTCTATAGGAACTTACCAAGCACAGAGATGCCAATAAGTGCATAAGTGTATATTACTTCCTCATTCCGAGCGCGGCTGATGTCCAAACCCACTTTTCCTATGTAACAAATGGGCCACTTACAGTCGAACAATCTTAGCGGAGTAGTGGTAGACGTGGTAGAACCCACTGAGCCTAGGAGCAGTATTCGGTAAAGCCAATGGGCTTGGTAAATGGAATACCAGATTGCTCGATTCTCCTCAGGAGGAGGAGTGAAATAGCGACATGAAAACTAACAGACTCCGCCAGACTTGTAGCCTGGACAGCAATCCATCGATCATTTGATCGAGGAAAGACACTTGATTGACAACCTATGAGATACAACCTGCTTCAACCTCCACTGAATGGTGGGACTGTGGGGGTTTGGGCACAACAGTCTATAGATTGGTTTGCACGAAGGATGCTTATACTTCATGGATTATCACTTAGCTAAAAATAAAAAAAAATAAAACTCATGAAAGATGCAGGACAGTTATGTGCAGTAAATACATGTGATATCTGGGAATCGGGTGTTGGGTGGGGGGTGGAAGGCGGACCAAAGGGATATTGCCTGATCACTGAAATGGAAAATGATGTATAGAAATGCAAATCATCAATAAAAAATTAAAAAAAAATATTATATCTCTATATTTATTTAATTTATTTATTTTAGTATAAATGAGTGTTTTACCTGCATGTATCAGTAACGTGCACCTGTCGTGTACCTGTTTGTTGCAGCTGCCTAATGGATGGTCTAGAAAATTGGTCATTGATCTCCTTTGTGGACTAGTAGTTTTATTGAATCAGTGTTCTTGTGTATCCTTATGTTGGTTTACTTAGTACTTGACTCTTCAGGTTCTCTCTGTAAGAGCAGTCTTCTAGTGTTCTTTTTTTAATCTCCCTGATTCACTTTTATGCTTCCGGTGTGTTTCAATTTTCTACAATGATTTTTATTTTATGCTTCCTTTCGGTTCTTTTTAGGGTTTCTGTCTCTCTATTTGCCTTAGCTAAGCTATTCATGCACATTGTCAGTTTTCCTCTAGAACTGTATTAGTCATTAGCCATTTCATATTCCCTGTGCAGGAAACCTAACATTTGTGTCATCTCTGAGTCTGGTTCTCTTGACTGTTCTTCCTGTGCAGACTTTGTTGGATTTTGGTTTTCACCATGCTTTCTACCTGTTAGTTGAAATCCAACCTGATACAACAAGTTATAAGTGAGCTGATGGCTCTGATTGTGTGGTTTCAAGTTAAATTAGCCCAAAGTTGGACTGTGCTTTGTGCTTCCTGTAGTCGTAGGCCTGGAACTCCTCTATGTGAACAACCAAGGCTGGCCTTGAAACCCACAGAGAATCCTCCTGCCTCATGCTCCAGAAGTGCTGGATTAAGGCAATGGGCCACCACCCGCTCTGCTAGAAATTTTTTTTTTTTTTTTTT
>VZQC01015396.1:2606242-2727655 GCA_009823505.1 Rhizomys pruinosus | reverse complement strand
TTTTTTTTTTTGGTCTTTTTGAGATAGCGTCTCCCTGTAGCTCTGGCTGTCCTGGAACTTGCTCTGTAGACCAGGCTGGCCTTGAAATCACATAGATCTGCCTGCCTCTGCCTCCCAAGTGCTAGGACTAAAGGCGAAATTCCTTTTTAAAGAGAACCTGAGGCTCCTGTGCTCCATGTTATAGCAAGGTAACAAGAATTTGAGAAGGATCTCAGTCTGTGATTTCATGATGACGTTTCCATGTTCTGCTGTGCTATCACTGTGGGCGGAGCTGGGTTTCCTTCCTTAGGTCAGACAGAAAGGTCAGGAGACTAACAGAGCAATGGCAGGCAAAAGGCCTGCTTGTTAAAGTGGGTAAGATTCGGTGGCATATTTTCTCTTGGAGAGTGGGATTTATAGAAAAGGCTGTTTTGCATATTTCAAAATGGTTTTCTTTTCTTCCTGCCATAAGGGGATTTCCTTGTCTGATCATCATGAAGACCTGGGGCTTCTTGGAGGTGAAATGCATAAAATTCTTCCCCTCCATTAGAACTGCAGAGACCACCCATTGCTCACAACGCTGGCATAACAACTATTAAGCTTGCTCACGCACACGTAATGAATGGAACAGAGTCACAGTAGTGATGTCACTGCACACCCACAGGGGCGGTCCGTACTCAAAGGAGAGGGAACGACAGAGAGTGAAGCTTATTGAGAATAATAATGTTCTCTCCACAGCACTGACATTTCAGCCAGCTAAATTGATAGTGGGAATTCCAAATTAATTCACGTGAACAGTTAGCACTGCTCCATACCTCCTCCCCCCTGGGATGGTGGCTTGAAATCTACCACTTAGAAGTGAATTAATCTTTCTGAATTTCAGTTTTCTGTTTTTTTTTTTATTTATTTCTGTATGTGTATCAATGTACTGTCTGCATGCAGGTCTGTGCACCCGTGTCATGCAATGCCGCGGAGGTCAGAAGAGGATGTCGGATTCCCCTGGAACTGGAGTTCTCCTGGAATTGGAGTTTCAGACGGTTCTTGGCCATCATGTGGGTGCTGGGGATTGAACCCCAGTCCTCTGTAAGAGCGGTCAGCACTCTTAACCGCTAGTCCATCTCTCCAGCCCCAGTTTTCTTTTTAATAAATATAATTCAACATGGATGTTTCAAGAGTTTGTATCATAATGTTTACCAAAATGACAACTGTGTAGTGCTTTTAAATTACACTTGGAGTGGAACAGCTTTGGTACTAGGTAGCTTTGATTTTCCACGTTTCGGGATGACTTCCAACCCTGGAAATAAGAGCGAAAATTAGGAGCTCTGCAAGGCATAAAAAAGTGATGAGAGAATTTGCACTCTAAATGAAAAACCACATTCATTTTTTTTCTTCTTTCTTTTGTAGTGTGTGGGGTGTGAACATTCCTAGTATGTGTGTGGAAGTCAGATGGCAACTTGAAGGGACTTGTTCCTGTCCTTCCGCCATATGGGTTCTGAGGATCAAACTCAGGTCATCAGGCTTAGCATCAAGTACCTTACCTGCTAGGCCAACTTGCCAGCCCCCTTTATAAAAAGCTTTTATAAGCAGCCTATGAGAGTGAAACTAATGGAACCCATCCCTTTTTCCTAACAAGATTAATGTTTTAGGTCCCAAATACATTTGATAGGTCAAAGATTCTAAGCTATTATTAGAACAGAGAAAATACTTTTCCAACTGATAGCAAGGGATATTCTTCATAGAAACATCATTTGAAATAGCAATCTCCTTTGCCACCCAGGGCTCAGAGACCATTGTGGAAGAGGGGGCAGAAAGATTGCAAGAGCCAGGGGTGGGAGAAGACCACAAGGAAACAGAGTTTTCTAGGCTTCTGGAAGCTTACTCATGAAAAACTTACAGCAGCAGTGACAGCATGCACAAGACCCATGCAAACTCAAATCAGTCAAAAACCCAGCATGGAACTGAGGAAATGGGCAAGAAGCCCCAACCTTAGCTGAGGAACCATTGGCAGCTGCTCACTGCTGGGTGAGGGAGAGTTGGGCTTCTTTAAGTGAGTGACTCTAGATAGGCTGACCAGGCTCTAGTGGATAAGCTCACACAAAGGAACATCTGGGCTGAGAAACTTGACGAGACAGGCCTTAACCTATGTGACAGGATGCATGAATTCCAGTGGGGGACTATAGGGAGGGGGTGAAGATAACTATATAGCAAAAATAAGAAGTAATAACTAGAAATGATAGCAGTGATATTGTAATATACAATACAAGTAGGACTGGGACTAGGTAGGATGAAGTAGTTTTATATGCTATCAGAAGAAATAATGATAGTGTACTATTCCTATCACAGTAAGAGATACTGTTATGACATTGAAAGATTAGCTCTAAAACACACTGTCTTCCATTTTAAAATTGTTTTTATTTATTCTTTATGTGTATGAATGTACTGTCTGCATGCAGGTCTGTGCACCCACCCATGTCGTGCAATGCCTCGGAGGTCAGAAGAAGGTGTCAGATTCCACTGGAACTGGAGTTAAAGACGGTTCTCAGCTGCCATGTGGGTGCTGGGACTCGAACCCAGGTCCTCTGCAAGAGCAGTCTGTGCTCTTAACTGCTAGGCCATCTCTCCATCCCCCCATTTTTTTTTTTAAAAAGGGAAGTTACACTATACATGTTTGCAAAAGAAGAATACATTTTATGAGTGGGTATACTTGACTATTTGAAAAAAAAAATCTTCACAGTGTCACCATACAAGATATTGGTATAAATCACAACTTTATTTCCATAGTTTACTGCTACTATTTTTTTTAATTTTTATTTATTTTTGTATGTGTATGAATGTACTGTCTGCATGTAGGTTTGTGCACCCGTGTCGTGCAATGCCACGGAGGTCAGAAGAGGGTCTCGTATTCCCCTGGAACTGGAGTTCTCCTGGAATTGGAGTTACAGACGGTTCTCAGCCGCCATGTGGGTGCTGGGGATTGAACCCGGGTCCTCTGCAAGAGCAGTCGGTGCTCTTAACCGCTAGGCCATCTCTCCAGCCCTACTGCTACTATTAATAGCACCATGCTGGCCAACCTTACTATGGGAGAAACACTTAGCCTTGGTGCCCCTCAGACAGTTATGTGGTTGGTGACAGGCCCTGGTTTGTGCTTCTCAGCTGGGTGATGGAAAGCAACCAAAGTCTTGGGCTTCATCTTCCTCCTTGTCTCTAGTAGCAGGACCACAAAGTTGGATCAAGGTCCCTGCTTATCAGTCTGTATTTTTCTAGGAGTGGACACGGGGCTAGGATATGCTAGTGTGTCTGGAGAGAGCTAGAAGTGTCATCCGACACCCCTCTCGGCAACAGCTTCCAATAGAACTTTATCAGGAGTTGAGATCTTATTTTATTCCTATTGTCTTTAACTATGTGCCTCTCATTGCTAGTACTAGAGCTGGCTAGAGAAAGACTAGCAGCCATTAAATATCTCAAATATCATAATAGCTATTTGCTGAAACAGTTTTTTGATTATTTGTCATATTTATTCCTTCTTAGATAACTAACTCAGTGACAAATATCAATAGTCTCATTTTATGAAAGTGTGTGGAATCTGAAAGATCTTAGTTATCTTTTTAAATTTTTTAAATTTATTTTTTATGTGTATGAATGTACTGTGTGCACGGAGGTTTGTGCACCCATGTCATGCAATGCCGGAGGTCAGAAGAGGGTGTTGGATTCCCCTGGAACTGGACTTAAAGACGGTTCTCAGCTGCCATGTGGGTGCTGGGAATCGAACCCGGCTCCTTTGCAAGAGCAGTTGGCACTCTTAATGGCTAGGCCATCTCTCCAGCCCCAAGACTTTAAGTAGTTGTAAAAGGCCAAAGTATTTAAGTAAAAATAAAATGGAGTGCTGAGGGTGTAGCTTGCCTAGTCTGTGCAGAGGCCCTGGGTTAGAGCCTCAGCGGTGACAAAACAAAAAAAAAGTTAGGGAACAAAAGGAAAAGGAAAAGTATACCAAAAGATATATTATAATTATTAAATCTCTAAAAGGACAATTTTAAAATATTTTTTAAATTTTATTATTTTTATTTTATGTGTATGAGTGTATTGCCTGCATGTATGTAAGTATACCCATGTCATGCAATGCTTGTGGAATTCAGAAGAGGGCATCATATCCCCTGGGACTGCAGTTACCTATAGTTACTTGATAGCTGCCATGTGGGTGCTAGGAATTGAACCTGGGTCCTCTGCAAGAGCAGCCAGTGCACTTAACTGCTAAGCCATCTCTCCAGCCCCAGTTTAAAATATTTTTTTCCTCATAACTCAGGTTTGACCTTCAAAGACTTTTTTTGACATAAAAGTAGAAACTTTTTTTTCTTGATGTTTTGTGTATTTCATACATCATTACTCAGTTCAATTTAGACACATTCCCCCTTTCCATGCCCCCACCCCACCGCTGTTCCTGCATTCTGCCATACATGTCTTGCATCTTTCTCTCAGTCTTTTTTTCCACATTCCCCCCCTTTAATTATATATTACTTCAAAATATGCATACATATCCTCCACCCATATACAAATATTACAAAAATCTGAACATAAGTGGTAAGTTAATTCTCAAGCCTATTAAGGGATCCACCTTTTAACCATACTGCTGCTTTCATATACAAAAGAAATATAACAAAGACGATGCTCAGTTTGCTTTGCAACTAGGGATTTTGTGCTAGCATCCACAAATGAGTTTCTTCTCAGACTTAGAATAAAAATCCTTAAATTATATAGAAAAACAAAAGACCCCAGATAGCCAAAGCAACCCTGAGCTAAAAGAGCAACACAGGGGGATAACCATACCCGACTTCAAACTATATTACAGGGCTATTGTAATAAAAACAGCCTGGTACTGGCACAAAACAGACACGTAGATCAATGGAACAAAACTGAAGATTCAAACCTGAGTACATGCAATTTTAGCCACCTCATATTTGATAAGGGGGCCAAAAAGACCCAATGGAGGGAAGACAGCATCTTCAGCAAATGGTGTTGGCAAAACTGGATTGCTACTTGTAGAAAGATGAAGCTGAGCCCCTACCTTTCACCATGCACAAAAATCAATTCCAACTGGATCAGAGACCTCAGTGTGAAACCAGAAACTCTGAAAATAATAGAAGAAAATGTTGGCAGTAAACTACAAGACAGGCATAGGAAAGGACTTTCTAAATCAGACAGTCAGCACATTGGAAACAAGGTCAACAATAGACAAATGGGACCTCATTAAACTCAAAAACTTCTCTACAGTAAAGGAAACAATCAATGAAGTGAAGAGAAAACCCAGAGTGGGAGGAAATCTTCACCAGTGATACATCAGATAGAGCATTAACATCCAGATTATATAAAATATTTTTAAGGATTTATTTTTATTTCGTGTGTGTGTATGTGTGTGTGTGTGTGTGTGTGTGTGTGTGTGTGTGTGTTTGGATGAATAGAGAGTTAAAGTTACAGGGGAGCTGAAGTTACAAGTGGTTGTAAGCCAACTGACATAAGTCCTGAGAACTGAACTTAGGTCCTCTGAACCCATGTCTCCAGCACTGGATTTTCTAAGTTTAATAACAACAGAAGTACATCCATTTTCATCAGTCAAATACAACATAGTATTGACACTGAAATAAAGGTAAGATAAGAGGTAAAAAGCATTGTGGTGGAGAGATGGCTTTCTGGTTAAGTACACTGGCTTCTCTTGCAGAGGACCTGGGTGTGATTCCCAGCACCCAGATAGCAGCTAACAACTGGCCATAATTCCAGTTCCAGGGGAATCGGATGCTCTCTTCTGACTTCCAGGGGCATTGCATGACACAGGTGCATATATGCAGACAATACACTCATACTCTAAAATAAAAATAATAAATAAAATATTTAGAAAGAAAAAATAACTGTTCCTATTTACCCATGGCTTATATAAACATTCCCAAAGAATTCATAGAAAATTAGAAGTGACTACCAAAAAGTTAGAGGATACAAGGTTAACTCTCAACTCAGTTTCATTTCCTCATACAAACAATAAACACGTGAAAAGCAAAGCTCAACATGTAATTGCATTCATAGCTCGTGGGATTGTGGAGGCCTTGCCAGGCTGGCACAGGGCCGGCGTTGGACAGGCTGAAGACTTGGAGAAGATTGGTGGCTCAAGTCTTAGCAGTCCTCGGGGCAGCTAGGGAGAGCCAGTTTATAGATCAAATCCAAATGTTATTTACTAGGGAGATATCTCTGGTTTGGAGAAATTGGATTTTTATTCTATTCAGACTGCCCACTAATTATTCGAGACCCAGTTGCATTATGGAGTACACAGTCTAGAAGTAGACACACAACTGCTCAGCCAGTTTTGACAAAGATACAGAAAGAATTCAAGGACAGAGGACAGCATTGCAGCCAGTGGCTGTGAGCAGCTGGAGTCCACGTGCAGAAACGCGCAGCCTCAAGCTAGACCTCACACTCAAGGGTTAACTCAAAAGAGGTTGCAGGGTTGAATTTAAATGCATAACTATAAAACATTTAAAAAAATACATATGAGAAAATGTTCATAGCTGGAGACAAAGAGGTCTTAGAACTGACTCCAAAAGTCCATTGTATAAGAGGGAAGATTAGAAAGTGGTAAAGATGGAAAAGACAGTTCATCAAAGAAGGTATAAGGATGGAAAATGCTCACATGAAAAGATATTTAATAGCATTGACCATCAGGACAGTAAAAGGTAAGCCAAAACTTATCCCTGCACACTCTTCGCAATATTTAAATACAGAATAGGGACAGCACTGCACGCTGAAGAGGATGTGGAGCCTGGCATCCGGCATCTATTGCTCGGAGACTGCTCAGGGCTACACAGTCTCTCTAGAAAGCAGGCTGGCAATTACTAACAGGGTTAAATCTGTGACAGACTCATTAGTTTGGTTATTAAAAACTTCCTCCAGAAAACAGCAAATTTCAGAGAGGATGTGGGAAATTGCTACTACGTGGGTCCAGCACTGTGCCGTGGCGGGACTGGAAGTTCTGGAGATGGATAGAGCTGCTGAGCTCTCAGCAGTGGGAGTGCACCAGGGGCTGCTAACCAGACATTTCTCAGTGGTGACTTTCATTGTGTGTATTTAAGTATATAAATAAAAGCAAAAGCAAACCTTAATATACAGGGCTAATGAGATTGTGCTGCAGGTGAAGCCTCCTGTGGCCAAGCTGTACAACCTGAATTCTTTCCCCTGAGCTCCACCCACGCACTCTGCCATAAATGTCCTCTCTCTCTCTCTCTCTCTCTCTCTCTCTCTCTCTCTCTCTCTCTCTCTCCACACACACACACAGGACATAAAAATTAATTAAAAACAGAAAAATTAAACATGCAATTATCATATGCCCCAACAACCTCAAGGCTGTGTATTTATACCAGAAGAATAAACAACCTGTGCTCAAGCAAAACACTACATAAATATGTTCATTAACATTTTCCTTGTAACAGGTCAGCCTGGAATCAGCTGAGATGCTCTCCAGTGGATAACTGGCTAATCAATATGCAGTATATACTTACATGGAACCACCCAGAGGGATTTTGAAAGAAGTACGACAGGTGAAAGCAGCCAGTTCCACAAAGATACATACTGTACTGGTCCATGCACATACGATTTTTTGAAGTGGAAATTTTAGAAATGGAGAAGAGATGAGCAGTCCAGTAGGGAACAGAGACAGGGTCATAGTAGGAAGGGAATGAGGGCGGTTGTAAGAGAAACATGGCAGCTTGATGCTGACGGAGCCATTTACCTTGCTGGATGCAGGAACCATACATGACAAAATTAAATGCAGCACACTATACCAGCTTCAGACATACCACAGAGCACAAGGAAATCTGGAGAAATCTGAGCAAGACCTGTGGACTATGCTGAAATGGCAAGGCTGACTCCATTTTGTTCTAGCTGATTTTTGCTTTATCCTGTGTTTCCTGCAGCTACATGTGAATCTACATAATAATTTCAACAAAAAGAAAAGTAAGAGGTGATATTACATTCACATGAAAGATACGATGAGAGGAGTTTATCACTTTTTCTTTTTTTGAAACATGGTCTCACTGTGTAGCCCAGGTTGCCCCCACCACCTGAGTGCTAGGATAACAGGCATGTGCCAGCATGCCTGGCTGGGCATATGCAACATCTTCATAAATCTATGTATACTATATGTGCTTGTGTAGAAACATCACAGTGAAACTCGTTACTTTGCATAAGAAATATGGCTTGGGGCTAGAGAGATGGCTCAGCGGTTAAAAACATTGGCTCTTGGGACTGGAGAGATGGCCTAGCGGTTAAGAGCACCGACTGCTCTTACAGAGGACCCGGGTTCGATCCCCAGTACCCACATGGCGGCCGAGAACCATCTGAAACTCCAATTCCAGGAGAACTCCAGTTCCAGGGGAATCCGACACCCTCTTCTGACCTCCGCGGCTTTGCATGACACGGGTGCACACACCTGCATGCAGACAGTACATTCATACACATACAGAAATAAATAAAAAAATTAATTAAATAAAAAAAAATTTAAAAAAACATTGGCTCTTGCAGAGGACCCAGGTTTCATTCTCAGCACCCACATGGTGGCTAACAACCCCATAACTCCAGTTCCTGAGGAATACGACTCTCTTCTCACCTCCATGGGCATTGTATGATAGAGGTGCATTTATACACTTGCAGACAATACACCTATTCACATAAAATAAAAACAATAAAAATATTTTAAAGAGAAATATCTATTAATAATTATAATTAAAACTATGTGCCTGAAGCTGTGGACACTGCCAACATTTAATACAGAAACACAAAGTAAATTAATTCAATAATAAATATAAATCTTAGTGTTTATTATCTATCATTAGCTTATATTCAGGAAATGGGTAATGAGCAAAAAAATGATGTAAAAATTCTCTTTACAGTGATCTCAGGGCTTGGTTCCCATATCCCTGAGAAGTTCCCTGGATACGCTGGGCTGATACTACAACAAACAGTGGCATGAGACTGCGGAAGTCTTAGCAGTAATCAAGGTAGAGGCTTTACAAGTAATCACGGCATCCACTGCTAAGCACTTGTGAAAGCCAAACCAAACCAAACAAAATAAAACAAAACAGCTGCTCTTACTGGCTTGTCTTCTATGTGAAGCATAAAGAACTATGTTACAAGTTTCATCTTTTGATACCTGAAGACGTGTATTAATATTCTGTGTGACAAAATCGAAATTATGCCTAAAGCATTTTTATAGAATTCCAAAACAATACTGACTTCAGAAAATGGCAGTGTGGTTGATTTGCAAACTGCACTGGACATTTTTCCTCTCAGAATAATTTTGCCTGAAAGAAGTTCAGGTAAATTATGGGTTTTCAGACTTATGCATTTGGCAGGCATTTCTTTTTAAACTGAAGAAAGTCAGGTTGTCACTTCAAGGAAAACAGATGTGCCTGTTGTCAGTGTTAAAATAAGAGAGATTAGCAAAAATATAATATTGGGATGAGCCAGACAGTTTTCCCATTCTGCAACAACCTTTTTGAGGCAATATTAACAAATGCGAGATTGTAACATTGTATAAAAATGTGATAATAGGAGATGGAGCCCATGATCCCAGCACTCAAAATGCTGAGAAGGAGCAGGTGACCCCAGGACTCAAGATGCTGAGATGGAGCCCAGGATCCTAGGACTCAAGATGCTGAGATGGAGAGCAGGATCCGAGCACTCAAGAAGCTGAGATGGAGCTGGTGATCCCAGAACTTTTTGGAAAAAAAATTAAAGGGAACAACAGCAACAAAAAGACTTGCTCAAAGAACTGACTCAAACAGTAAACTTCTGCATCAAAAAAGTTAAAAAAAAAAAAAGACAAGAAAAAAATACAAGACAGGACTTAACATGTAAGACAGAATGCATGAGTAGGGGGGTGAGGCATGGATGGGGGGGTAGATCATAAACTTAATTAAGAAATATTGTATGGGGCTGGAGAGAAGGCCTAGCGGTTAAGAGCGCCTACCGCTCTTACAGAGGACCTGGGTTCGATCCCCAGCACCCACATGGCGGCCGAGAACCGTCTGAAACTACAATTCCAGGAGAACTCCAGTTCCAGGGGAATCTGACTCACTCTTCTGACCTCTGCGGCATTGCACAACACGGGTGCACACACTTGCATACAGACAGTACATACACATACAGAAATAAAAAAAACCATATATTCACTGGTAAAGTGTCCATGCTACTGTATACTATATACATATATACACTGGTACAGTGTGTCCGTGCTACTTTATACTATACACATAAATTCACTGGTAAAATGTCCATGCTACCGTATACTATATACATATATGAAATTTCCAAAGAGTAAAAACAAATATTTGTTTTCACAACAATGAATATATGTATATAGTATACAATGAATATATGTATATAGTATACAGTAGCACAGACACTGTATCAGTGTATATATATATATATATAGTATACAGTAGCATGGACACTTTAACACTTTACATATATATATATATATATATATATCCTGGATATATATAATATATATATATATATATATTATATATATATATATGTAAAGTGTATAAGTGTTCAGCTACCGTGTATGGGTATACTGTGATAATATAGTATTATCCAGGATAATATATATGATATATATATATATATATATATGGAGAGAGAGAGAGAGAGAGAGAGAGAGAGAGAGAGAGAGAGAGAGAGAATACACTAGCATGGACACTTTACCAATGTATACAGGGTGCTGGGATCCAAAGTAAGACCCTGCTGCCTGAGAGGTAAATTCTTTATCCACTGACCCATCTCCTCAACCCCTGGCTTTTCGCTCTTGCTTACTGTTTTAGTTACTTTTTGTTGCTGTGATAAAACACCACAACCAAAAGCAATTTATCGAAGAAAGAGTTCTTGACTTACAGTTACATAAGGAGAGCCCAAGATGTTGGGGGAAGCGTGGCAGGAGGCCACGGGAGCAGGCAGCTGAGCAGAGACAGAGAACAGGAAGAGTGTTGAGAGTGCTCCCAGTGACTACCTCTACCAGCAAGGCTCCACCTCCCAAAGGTTCCATAATCCCTCAAACAGCACTGAAGCATTAGAGACTTAGGGTTCATCTATGAGTGCATAGGTAATACTTCTCATTCAAACCACCATGTTCTACTCTCCACCTTCCATGGGCACACAGCCATATCATAACACAAAATGCACATTTAGTCCAACTTTTCAAAAGTCCCCGTAGTCTTTTGAAGTCTCAGGACTGTTTCAAAGTTCAAAGTCTCTTCTGAGACCCAAATAAAAAATAATAAAATAAAATAAAAGCATATTCCCAACATAAATGATATACACTTTTCATTCCAAAAAGAAATAGGGACATGGTGAGAAATACTGGACCGGAGCAAGACTGAAACCCAGCAGGAAAACATCAAATCCTTTAGCTCCATGTTTTAGTATCTGGGATACAGAAGGCTCACTCAGCCCATTTCTGGGCTGGCTCCGCTCCTTGTAAGAAGTTCTTCTTGGCAGACGTCTCACTGATCCGACATCTCCAGCTTCCTGGAATTTCTACCATTACTCGGGCTTCCCCTTCACAGCTTGACACAATGGCATCTCAGGACCCCCTGCCTTCTCGGGTCTTCAAACAGAGACTCTCCTTGTACATGTTGCCTGGGCTCAGCAGCTCTCTGAAACTGCAGCGGAAGGATCCAGAACCCCCTCACTCTTGTGGCTTTCATGCCTTTAAAGTCAGTACCAAATGGATGATATTTCCGAGTTTGGCTGCCATCTTGGCATGGCCTCTCGCAAAGGGAACACATTCACAGCAACTTTTGTATGATGACACAGTTGCTTTCTGGGAGCAAGCAAACCTCTTAGGCATTTTCCTTACACATGTTGAAAGCTCAGCTGGGTGGGATCTTGCTCTGAAGGCAATGAGGAGAAGAACATCTCTCCTTATTGTTGTTAATCTCTTTAACAATTACAGCCTCTCAGCTCACGCCTTAGCTGCAACATTAAACTTCCTAGAGCTCTTTTCTCTCCAAACTGTGCATTTCATATTTCTTTCTGCATCACTTGTTCTTTTCCATTATAGATCCTCATGTGTTATCTGTGTGCCATAGAATGTTATGATGTCTTGAAATTTCCGCTAAGAAATTTGTCCATTACTTTTTTTTTTTTTGGTCTTTTCTAGACAGGGTTTCCCTGTAGCCCCAGCTCTCCTGGAACTCACTCTGTAGACCAGGCTGGCCTTGAACTCACAAAGATCCGCCTGCCTCTGCCTCCCAAGTGCTAGGATTAAAGGCGTGCGCCACCACGCCCGGCTGTCCATTACTTTTTAACTTAACTAAGAATATGGGCAGAAAACAACCAAACTTTGTGGCGAAACATGACGTAAGTAAATTGCCTTTAGTTCGGTTGCTAATGTTGCTCCCCTTGGAAACCTCATGATTAGGGCCTCTGTTGTCTACATTACTTGTAGCACTTCTGTCTGATATCCTTCTACTAGAACGATCTGCCAAGCTCTGCTTACAGCATTGACATGCTTTTCTAGTCAAAAGCTCAACAGTCTCATACATTCGTCCAAAAAACAACATGGTCAGGGTCTTTACAGCAACATTCCCATGTCTTGTGGTACCAACTTCTGTATTTATTACTTTTTTTGCTGTGATCAAACCCCATGACCAATATTAACTCATGGACGAAATATCTTATTTTGGCTTGTAGTTCCAGAAGGAGTGTCCATCACGGCGGCGAGGCACGCCAGCAGGTGGCTGAGAGAACATATCTTCAACTACAAACATGAAGCATAGAGAGTAAACTAGAAGAAAGGTGAAGCTATAAATGCTCAAAGCCCACCCCTGATGATGTTTCGCCTCCAGCAAGGCTCCGCGTCCTAAGGTGTCATAACCTCCCGAACAGCGCCACCAACTGGATACCAAGTGTTCAAACATGTGAGCCGTAGGAGTCATTTCCCATTCAAACCACCACACAGGGTCTACTTTTACTCTTAAATATTTCCTGGTTTGGATGACAAATTCTGGCTTTCTGTTTAACTTTGATCCAAGTAGTCCAGCTTCTCATTGTTTTCTTCCAAATAATTTTAAGCATCCAATAGGATGTTTTCAACTATGCCATTGCTCTTGGATCCCGTTCTCTCAAGCTCGAATAGAGACTTGGTGGTATAAAATGTTACAAAAATATTACAGATTTTCTCCTCTGTTGGGTTCTTGTTTCAGTCCAATAACAAGAGGGTTTATTGAGTGAAAGTAAAAGTTCTCAGGCCTGACAAGGACCCTGAAAAGGCCCAGAAAGCACAGGTGTGTGTTGGTGGCAGGAATGTTGAGCTGGGAAGGGTGACAAGCTTAGGTGGGTTCTGATTGGTTGGTGTATGTGAAGTAAGTGAAAATGAACATTCAGAGGAGAGCCTGCCAAACCTTGGAGTCTGGCCTAGGAGAGAGCTCACCAATGGCGGGTAGTAGGTCCACAGCTCTCTTCGCTCCTCCCCAGCATTTGATGCTGCAGCAGACGTGAGGAGGGAGGGGCGGGAGAGTGTAGTTTATATCCTGGTGGTTTTTCATGCTCTGTTTCTTCCCAGCAGCCCCAATCACAGCTGGGGTCCCTCTAAGGGACTCGGAGTTAGCTTCCCAGTAGGTCGACAAATGGGGAATGGGGGTCTTAAAGTGAATAAATGTACATTCACTTAAAAAAAATTTTTTTGTATGTGTATGAATGTACTGTCTGCATGTAGGTTTGTGCACCTGTGTCCTGCAATGCCGCGGAGGTCAGAAGAGGGCGTCGGATTCCCCTAGAACTGGAGTTAAAGACGGTTCATGAGGGTACTGGGGATCGAACCCCAGGTCCTCTGCAAGAGTAGTGGGTGCTCTTAACCGCTAGGCTATCTCTCCAGCCCCACATTCACTTTTAAGATGGTGGATTTTTGGTTCTTCTTCCCCAAGACAACTCTGAGGTTTTCTGACAGGAGCTACTTGATGAAACTGCCAACAGGTCACTGCCAACAGGTTCCCTTGGCAGAAAACAAGCGGCCTTCTTGTCTTTGTCTAAATAAACCAATCCCCAGCAATAGTTCAGAGGGAGAAGGTAGTCCAGCCCAGATCCCAAAGAATCTCAACCCTCTGGGCATTCTCTGCCACCAGCCCCAGTTCCCTCCTCACAGCAGGAGTCTGTATCTTTGTATGTTGTGCTGTCTGAAGTCTGTGCTCTCTCTATCTCTCTCTCTCTCTCTCTCTCTCTCTCTCTCTCTCTCTTTTAGAGATGAAAGTAAATATTTATTTAGATTGAGAAAAATTGCAAAAAGCTACATGTTTCTGAAAGATGACAAATATAGTATGCATCACTGGTATATTCCTATTTCAGTATAAGAAAATACTATTTTTGTGTGTGTAATTTTTAAATTTAATTTATTTTGGCTGACATATACAAATATAAAGTTGTACATATTTATAGGGTCACATGATGTTTCATACATATATATATATATATATATATCCCCCAATTGAAAAGCTGAGCAATGTTATTGTTATATTTCTTTCTATCTGAAAGCAACTGTGATGTTACATAATGTAAATATCTTAATGAGCCCTAGAATTAACCTACTTTCAGGCATGGTAATTAATGTACATTGGCAGAAGGTATACATTCATATTTTAAAGTAATATAAAATTAAAAGAAAAAAATCTGAACCCCTGAACATAATTAAAAAAAAAAAAACCAAGGGATGTGTGGATGAAACTGATCAACAAATACCAAGTTGGTTACATAGAGCAGGGTGTTTTGGTGTACGATTTTACAGCAGACTCAATATAGATGTGATGTTGCATGCATTTCAAAAGCCTCAAATAAATAACTGTGTAATTTTGTTCAGAACTGTGGAATTTTTAACCACAAAGAAATTATACATGTTTAATGACCTAGACATGTTCAGCAGTTTTAAGTTTTAAATGGATATATGCTTTCTCTTTCAGTGAAGTTTCATTGAATGCTATAATCTTATCTTTCCTGCCTTTTTTCCAATTCTTTAAACTGTTGCAGAAAATGAATCCATTCCTCTATCCCCAGGTGGTATCTTTTGGGGGTGTTCGACACCAGATTTTCAAGGGCATTATTTGCCAAATCAAACCAGAGAAAAACCAGACAGCACAGGCATTGAGTATTCTAGGGTCTCTCTATAAGTGTTTAAAGGGAAGACACCCTGAGCCAAAACATACTGTGGCTGAATGCCCAGTCTGGTCATTTTTTTCTCTATTCTTTCCAAGCCTAACAGGGAAGTTTCTCTCAGGCACTCCTTCCTCTAACTCTAATGTATCAGGGCACCAAAGAATTATTTCAAATTGTTCTCACTGAGATATCTTAATGGCAGCTATTTCAGGGGGTTGATATTGATGACTTCCTGGAATTATCACTGACTGCTCAGGGATATTTCATGAATTTTATCCCAGAATAGATTTAATTTTACAGTTTTATCATTGTATTAATATTTTTTTCCAAGCAACACTGGGGACCTAGATGTGCTCCATCTTTCTTACTTATTTTCACTTTGCCTTTTTGAGCCAAAATGAAATGAGCCACGAACAAAATAGTTAATAATGGACAAAAGTTCTTTAGAGAAGTTAAACAATTAGTAATATCGATAGAAGTTGGTAATAATGCTGGATAGCTTTAGTGCCAACCTGACACACCTGAGAGAACCTCAATTGGGTCATTGCCTCCATTGGACTGGCCTGTGGCCATGTCTGTGGGGCATTTTTCTTGACTGTCGAATGAGGTGGGAGGGCCCAGCCCACTGTGGGTGGTACCTCCCATGGGCAGATTGTTGTATATTGTATAAGAAAGCAGTCTGGGCATGGGCCAGGGGAGCAAGCCAGTAAGCAGCATTCCTCCCTGGTCAGTGCTTCAGCTCCTGCCTCCAGGTTCCTGCCCTGAGTTCCTACCTTGGGCTTCCTAAGTGATGAATTTTGACCCAGGAGATGTAAGATCAATAAACCCTTTCCTCCCCAAGTTGGTACTAGTTAGAGTGTTTAGTCACAGCAGTGAAGAAGCAAACTAGGACAGTACTCTTATCAAATACTCATGAACAGATATTAAGCTCAAATCACTGTGTGATTTTTCACTCTTCAGGATGAAACCTGACTCAGGTGTTAGAAGGAAGGAAGCCTCCACCTCAGGTAGATCAAGGGGTGAAGTTTGATGGGCTGGGTGGGCACATTGCCTATACTATGAAGGGTCTCACACATGAGAAATTGGATAGGGGGAAAAGACTTTCTTTTTTTTTTTAGAAAGGCTCTTCCTGTAGCCCCAAATGGCCTGGAACTCCCTATATAGCCCAGGGGGTGCTTCAGTCTCACAGATATCTACCGGCCTCTGCCTTCAGAGTGCTGGGATTCAAATGTTTACTACCACACCTGGTGAGACTTCTTTCCTTAGAAAATGATTGGGAGAGCACATTGGCCCCAGCAGTGCTGAGCCATGTTCTTTAAGGACACATGGGAAGCCACCATCAGTCTAAAGACACACAGTAACCTTTGGTTCCCTGTCGGTTGCTTGCTCACCACATTCCTGCCCTGTACTTTCTGCAGCCCTGAAAAAGGGTGGGCATGGGACAGGGCGACCCTGCAACACGAACGCCTTCCCTTTCTATTTCCAGCAGAGTAGCACATATTTTCTTATTTAATTTTAATTTTATTTTTTTGCATTTTTATTGAAGTTTTGTGCATTTCCTACATTTCTTAGTCAAATTTAGACCCATTACCCCTTCCATTACCCCCCACCCTGCCAGAGCTCATACATTCTTTTTCTCAGTCTTTTTTAAGTTTTTTGATGCAGAAGTTTACTGTTTCAGTCTTTGAACCAGTCTTTTGTTGTTGTTCCCTCCAATTTGTATTGCTCCAAAATATGTATATACACATGCCACACATATACCAAAATTATGGCGTCTGAAAATAAACTATAGGTTAGTTCCAAAACTTGTTTAGGGATTCACATTTTAATAGTAGAGCTGTATGCAGGTAAAAATAAATCTTACTTAACATTCCTATGTTACATAGAAAATTGATGTATTTTTAATGTACCTTTTTGCGTTTTATTTATTACTTTTATTTTTTTTCTGCGATCTCAAGTTTTATATCTGAAATACAGTTTCTTAGGCCTTCCTGATTATTTATTTCTGGTTATACTTTACTTTTGGATGCTTAACAGCGCACAGTTAGCCCGGATTAACCAAGGTTTTTGTTTTTTCAAGGTCAATTGAGGATCTGTTCCTCAGGGGTCACTCAGGGTTTTTTTTTTGGGGGGGGTGGGAGCCCCTGGCTCCTTTTGGCTTTTCATTTACCAGTTCCAAAATCAGGTCTTGCTAGACCAAGCTTCCCTTTTTGAAGCATGAGCAGACTTTCCTCTTTATAGACTGGACACTGAGTAGCACATATTTTCTCCAGTCATCTTGGCCAGTCAAGAACACTTGGATCTTATGTCCAGCCAAGAGTCCTGTACAATCTTACTAGCTAATCACTTGTTCAGGCTACTATCTGAAATGTACTGGGGTCCCACTTCCCTCCGCATAAAACAGGAAGTCATCTTAGTTTTATCACCCCAAGTAATGAGACTTTAAGCTAGTATATAGATAGCCTTTTGGAGGAAAGAAAAAATTCTTCTCAAGCATCAGGCTCTCCTGACCCTGATCAATCAATCTTTTCACAGACAAGGTTAGGAGGGAATTAATGTACTTTCAGGAATGAAGGCAGCAGAGATATTTAGGTTACAAGAGAAAACACCAGGGACAGAGATCATGGGTGTGATTAAGTGTGAGCCACTCTAGGGGACCAATCCCCAGGGCATCGATCGATCGATCGATCGCCACCCCTCCAGGCTTAGGGCTATAAGATCAAGGGAGGGTTTCCTCCCATCTCGATGTCGCTTTGCAGACGGGGACAGAAGCCTTTGAGATTCCTTCCGGTCACAACTGACTTGCCTCTTGAACAAATGGGCCAAGCTAGACCCTCAGGCACTTAGAAATCAATTTTGATCTTTTCAGCCAGTTCCTGGCCTGACTATCCCCTAGGGGATGGTGAAAAATGGCCCCCCAAGGGGACCCTTCATGGGATAATGCCATCCTCTAGTTAGAGGTATTCCATAAGAAGGCCAGTCCTCTGAAATTCCTTATGTCCAACTCTTATTTTACCTAAGAGATCACCGAGAAGTCTCCAAGGACTGCAGGATAAACTCCCACACTTTAGCGGTAGTACGTTCCAGCCTAGAGAGATGTGTATATGAGGACCAGAAATTAAGAAGACTTCTCGATCCTCAGGGTGAGGTGGAGCGAGAAGATAACAAATGAAGCCATTCCACACTCAAGTTGCAGATGGAAAACAAACTATGTTAGAGACAAAGGCTCAAGTGAACCCTCCTCAGTTGTCCCATGTATGTACAGAGGCACACAGAGCCTTCCTCAAGAAATCACAGGAGGCTTTGAGAAAGCATCCCAACATAGGGAGGCTCTTCTTTTTTTTTTTTGTATTTTTGAGACAGGGTTTCCCTTTAGTACCAACTGGCCTGGAGCTCGCTCTGTAAACCTTGCTGGCCTTGAACTCACAGAGATATGCCTGCCTCTGCTTCCTGAGTGCTGGGATTAAAGGTGTGTGCCACCATGCCCGGTACTAAAGATGGTTCTTAGCCGCCATTTGCGTGCTGGGAATCGAACCCAGGTCTTCCTCAAGAGCACTCAGTGCTCTTAACCGCTGAGCCATCTCTCCAGCCCTAGAAGAGGAAGGGGCTCTTCTAAAACACCTTTTGACCTCGGTTAGCTCCAGACTTCATAGAAAACTTCAGCAGCTGACCACAGAGCCAGGGAAGTCTCTGGACACTTTAGTCCAAGCTGCTATATTGTTTTATTATAATTAGGGCTAGAAGAGAAATAGGAAACACCATGGGGAATTAATGGCCAGGAAGCAGAGTTCTGACAAAGGCTCCCCTTTAGAGAACATGCGTGTGCCTGGAACATGCTTTCCCTGTGGGAAGGAGGGCCATTTCCAGCAGGAGTGCCCTCCAAAACAGAGACCTGCCCCAGGACCTTGCCACCTCTGTAAGGGAAATCACTGAATGGCTCATCCCCCAGGAACCAATCTTCTCCACAATGAAGAGTGCTGGGGTCTCCCATATCAGCTCCCATTATACACATTAATCCGGAGGAGCCCTGGGCAGCGTTGTCTATGGAAGACCATAAAGTCAGACCTGTGATTGGAACAGGAGCTTGATTCTTGGTGGCACGCTTTCCCCTGGACTCTGATCCTAGAGAACTCTATCCAGTCAGGCCCCTTAAAGTCTTAGTTTGCTCACCTTCTTGTCTGTTCACTGAAAGAGCTTCATTTCTTTCATTTTTGTTTTATAGCTAGGACTCATTATCTATAGGACCTACTACATGGTGTTGGATGTGAAAGATGCTTCTGCATCACACTCCACCCCAATAACCAGTCTCCATTTGCATGTGCAGACAGCACCCATAAGGACCAGACAAGAAACTGCGACTCTCCTGTAAGGTTTTTGGACTGGCCCCTCATTTAGCTAAGATTTCATGGAATGTACTCACCTTGAGACCACCGTGGTCCAATATGTAGATGACCTTCCCTTTGTGTGGCTGGCTCAAGGGATTATTTCCCATGGGACAAAATCCCTTCTTAATTTTCCAGGTGATAGGAATTAGAAGATGTCATGGGAAAAGGCCCAGGTACACCAAACCAAGGTTACTTACATGGGCCTTATTTTGTCAAAGGGAACCAAAGTCTTAGGGAAAAAAAAAAAGAATCTGGTTTGTTTTAGCTTTCCCATTTCTCCAAGCTCTCAAACAAATGAAAGCGTTCCAGGGAGTTACGAGACATTGTACAATTTGGAGACCTCATTACCTAGAAATGGATACACCTCTTCTTTAGTCTCTCAAGGAGGCTCAGGCTCAGGGATGTACTAAAGCTTAATGGATTCTCCAAATCCCAATGGGCTTTTCAAAAACTCAAAAAGACTCTCACAGAGAATCCTGCCTTGGGCCAGCCAACCCAGCCCAAGTTTCACCTATATGTAACTGAGAGATGTGAGGTAGCTATGGGTTGATTAGCCAATTCATAGGCCCATGTCCTCAACCTGTAAAAAGGAATTAGATCAGATAACAAAGGGCTGGCCTGGGTGTCTAGGAACAGTTGCTGCTGGGCTCCAAATTCCCAAGGCCCAGAAATTTACCCTTCTATGTCCCTTTATGGCTCACACCCCTCATCACATAAGAAGTATTACAAAGTCTAAGGTGAATCTGTAGCTGACTAAAGGTCAGCCACTTAAATACCAAGCCCTTGTGTTAGAAGGAACTGAGATCACTCTTAACATTTTGCCAAAAACTTCAACCCAGAGACCTGTTTGTCAGAGAAGAAGGGGTGGGGGCTCTCCACTCTTGCAAAAGGTCCTCTGGAAAGTTACTCAGCCTAGCCATCCAGATCAGCCTTTAGTAAACCATGACTCAGTCTTCTATACAATGGAAGCTCCTTTGTGAAGAAAGGGATTTGTTATGAAAGATATGCAGTAGACTGCAATTTTGACATACTTACCTTGGGGCCAATACCTCAGAATTCTAGTGCCCGGCTTGCAAAGCTAATAGCCCTTATTCGAGAGCTGGAACCAAGGAAAAACATTAAGAAAAAAGGTCAGAATAAATACAAAGTCTGAATATGCCTTCCTCTTCTTCCATGCTCGCACAGCCACGCAGAAGGAACAGTACCACCTAATACAACTGGAACTCTCATAAAACATTCTCGGGAAATTCTTGGGCTCCTGGATACAGTTCTGTCGCTGTAATCCACTGTCCTAGACACCAAACAGGGATGGCCCAGTGGCAAAGGGAAACAGGACAGCTGTCTCAGAGGGAAAGATGGTGGCACTAGAGTATGAGAAACACTTTTATCCCTTGGGAGGAACTTTTGTTGCCTACCAAGAGACACAAATATTCACCTAAGGAACCGGCCTTATCCTCTAAAACTAGGTGTCACCTAGGATGGCGTACATGCCTAATAACCAATATTATGGAAAGTCGTAAAGTCCCTACATCAGATGTCTTCAGTATTTTATTATTTTTATTTTTGTGTGTGTGAGTATATTGCCTGCATGTATGTAAGTGCGCCCATGTCATGCAGTGCCCATAGAGGTCAGAAGATTGTTGTTAGCCTCCATGTGGGTGCTGGGATTTGAACCTGGGTTCTCAGCAAGAGCAGCCAGTGCCCTTAACCACTGAGCCATCTTTCCAGCCCCACATCAGATGTATCATTTGGGACAAGAAAACACACTTATCCTGGTGAAGAGGATAACAGGACAGGCCCTAATAGTACAGGATACAGGACAGGATGAAGCAAAAACCCTCAAATAAGCATCTACAGCCTCTGGAAGCCCAAAAGACAGGGCATTCACCCTGGGGAAAGTTGACAACTAGATTTCACTGATATATATGCCTGCTGGACCCAATACCAGATATCATCTAGTTCTGGTAGATACTTTTACAGCATGGTTAGAAGCTTTTCCATGTAAAACAGAAAAGGCAATGGAAATGATCCAAGTGTGAGTGTTTCTCTCCAAAATATTTCCCCAGTTCATGATACCTAAGATCCTTCAGAGGGTTAATGGGCCTGGATCCTAATTTAATTAATTAAAGCCTTGGGAATTAAGTATCATCTACATTGTTCATAGAGGCCCTAATCTTCTGGAAAAGCAAACACAAATGAGTTCCTAAAGAGACACATAAAGGCACTAATTCAGAAGACCCAATATCTCTGGGCTGAACCATCGCTCTTGGCCTTTCTCCACTTAGGAACACACCCAAGGTCTTAGTCCTGAGAAATCCTATATAGCAGGCCCTTCCTTGTGTAGACCTCATTCATCTTGGACCCTGAGACAATTAGACTAATGACTCAGCACACCCATCTGGCAAAATTCCAACACATCTTGTCAGAGCTACAGGCCAGACTCCCTGGAAGAACAAACGGAACCTCACATTTCTGCCCTGGGGGGTTGTGTTTCTAGTCAAAACATCAGACCTAGCAAAGGTCCGCTCACAGGCTACGGGCAGGCTCACATTCCATTATCCTATTCATTCCTACGGCAGCTCAAGTCTCAGACTAGACCTTGGATGACCAAGCCTGTGCCAAGCCCTAAATGGCTCCAATTCCCCTGATATGACCCCAGCCCCCCCCCCCAGGAACTGTTGCATGCAGCTATTCCTGTGAGCCACGGGAGGACCTTAAGCTGCTCTGCAAATGGGATTAAGTTTGAATGATTGGGGCTCCCTGGTTAGAATGAATTCCTCCTTGAGTCTGCTACGGGTCCTGCCCTCTGACTATCATACCTGCCTCACTGTACACTGACATCGTTTCTCCTACTGGTAGTCTTCTTGGGGGGTCTGAGGCCATCTCTGCCAATGACCCAATGCCCTTACCAGGGCCCAGATTTGAAACCTCTGCATTGTCCCTTTCTGAGAAGACATGTCTACTAATCCTTCACTTTGATCCTAATGTTAGGGAAAGTTGCCACATGGAAGGGAAGGGAAATATTCCTGGCTTCCATAAAGGGGACTATTTCTCAGGAATATTCTATAACACTTCTGCTGGTCCCATTAGAGCCACTCCACTTAATCCCCTCATAGGAAGACCCCTGCCCCAACCTCTGTGTCCACTGATCCTAACAGGATGAAGCTCACCGAGGAGCCATTTTCTGTGTCAATGTTAATGCTCTTAATTCCCAACCTTCAGCAGCCCGAATTCAAAAGTGGTAATGAACATGCAGGGTGCACTGTTTCTTTTTTTTTTTTTTTTTTTTTTTTTTTTTTTTTTTTTTTTTAATTGGTTTATTTATGCTTTGTGCATTTCATTACATTTTTCCAATTCAGTTTCAGGCTTATTTCCTTTCCCTCCCCCCCCACCCCCACCCCATCCCAGATTCATGCATTCTGCCATAAACTGTCCTGGCATCTTTTCTCAGTTTTTTTTTTCATTTTAGCTATAAGTGATAATCCTGAGTACAAGCTCCTTCATGCAAAACCTATCTGAGGCTGTTGTGCCCCAAACACCTACAGCCCCACCATCCAGTGGGGTGGTGACAGGTTGTTTGTCAATTCAGTTGATTCAAATGAGTGTCCAGATACATTGCTGTAGTTTCACCATTCACCCCAATCGCAGCCCTTACATTCTACCACGCCCCCTCTCCGCAGTTGTTCCCTAGGCTTAGAAAAGGGGCAAGGTGGATGAGAGGTAAAACAGTCCACTCTCTCTGGGCTGTTGACTTGGACTCTGGTCAATTCTGGCTGTTTCTTTCCTGGGCTGACAGTTTTTGTCCAGGAATAACCTTTCGATCCTACTAATGAAGAACAAGCAATTAGATATATAGGTATCTTAAGCAGCCACTATATTGTTATGGTTAGTTACTTTAGCTATAGACACATGTTTGGATATGTTAATCCATGAATTACAATTTTCCCCCCTGTTAAATATTACAGGGTCTTACTGTGGCTTATAAGAATTCTCCTAACCTGTAGAGGATGTAAGCTGTGGCATCAGCCATGGGTTTATTTCTCCAAGGGGAGGCCAATAGCCAATTAGATTTGGGATATTACAGGCACTGGCTGCCTCTGCTGCACCAGTATTTCCAGGCACGGTGAGGTGTAGCTGGTGCCTGACGGTGGAGTCTTGCTTGAACTCAGGGAGACCCATATTTGCTTTATTGGTTTCAGTGGCCTTTGGTAACCACTCTCTGGGCATTCCAGAGGCCATCGTACACTTGCATGTTGTGGTCTCATACATCCCTCCCATGTTAACGTCAGGTCTTCGGCCAGCAGGGTCTTATTGCCTCTCCTCCTGTAGGTATCCCAACTTAGAGGCAAGGAAGCCCTTAACCTTTTGTGGGGCCTTGGACACCCTGGCCAACCTCCAACTGGTTCAGCACAATCCATTGCTGATGTCAGGAGCTCCTGTATTAATATATTTGCCTGAGTGCATAGCCCTAGGACTTTAGTATATATTTGGTTCTGAACTGAGCAGCCAATCCCTTCCACAGTTCCCATGTCTAGTAGTATATTAAAGAAAGCAGTTTTACGGTTTTATAAGAGATTACCTCTACAATAGTTGTCTCCAATTTACAGTTGGGAGCGAACCTCATCATTGTCATATTTCTCTTGTTCTATGGGGGAAGGCAAGAAAGTCTCTCTTATCAAAACCTTTGTGCACCTAGAAGGTAAGTTTCATTAGGTCTCATTTTTATAACTGTTGTTTCATGTCGGGTCCACAGAGGGGTTCGATTTTTGGCAATCTTGAGGCTTTTCTTCTTTGAATGTTCAGACGGGTCAGCCTTTCCGTTGTCTCTTTTTGGTTACATCCTACTCAATGCAACCTGTATCTTTTCTTTCTCAGCAGTTAAGTGTGGTGACGTTTTGTCCTGTTGAACAAACATCTTTTCCCATAGTTAGTTTTAAGATTTGAATTGCAAGGGTTGATGAAAAGGTTTCATGTCTTTCTGTATCCCCCCCCCTTTTTTTTTAAGCGTAGAGTCTCCAGAAGACAGTTGTATTCTACATGACTATAGGGTGGAGTCAAGGCCACAGATTTCATCAATTCACCCAATGTTGTTTTAGGGTGAATATATCGATTAACTTGGAAGCAAACTTAATTTTTACGGTTAAATCATCTTAAAAAGAATGCTTACAGGTGAGTGATTTACTGTACAACAGAAAATTATAGAGACACATTTGTATGTGTCAATCCCAAAGTTCTTGCTCTACAGATTTTATGTAAAGCAAATGTGGCAACAGCGAATTATATCTCCATTTAATTCAGATGCATTACCCTTTTATCAGATTCTGTAAAACAACGTTGTTTAATATACACATGTTTACTTTACTTTTTTTTTTTTTTTTTTTTTTCTGTATGTGTATCAATGTACTGTCTGCATGCAGGTCTGGGGTGCACTGTTTCTTAGACTGTTATCCCTTGCCCTGTAGCTGAGGACTAATTATTATTATTTTTTTAATCAAAGGCTTTTTCTTTGTCTCTTGAGATGACCATGTGATTTTTGCCTTTGCTTTTATATGATTTATTTATTTATTTATTTATTTATTTATTTATTTATTTATTTGAGACAGGGTCTCCCTATTGCCCCAGCTGGCCTGGAACTCACTCTGTAGACCAGGCTGGCCCTGAACTCACAGAGATCTGCCTGCCATGTGGGTGTTGGAAATCGAACTCCTGTCCCCTGCAAGAGCAGTCGGAGCTCTTAACCACTGAGGCATCTCTCCAGCCCCAAAGACTAATTCTTGAATCTCCAAAATACCTCAATTTCTACAAGTAACCCCTCTAAAACCAGCCACAATTTAAGGTCTGGGAGAATCTAGGGAACTTTATGGCAAACTCAGACTTTGGCTGAACTGAGAGGAGCCCCTACTCTGCTAATCCTTCAGTGAGATGCCTCTAGGTTCAGAGTTCATTGCTTTTACCCTGAATGCATCCAGGCCACAGCCCTCCAAAGAAATTAATTCTCCTGGTAACTTTCCAAAATTGGCTTGCAGATCCCCAGAATGAAACAACAGGCCACCAGTTTGGTACCTCAAATTTCCCAGTCCCAAACAAAGGCTGTCAAGTGGACCACGCCAAGAGTAGTACCCATAAGTCACGTGACATTGTATGGTTGCCTCCGTGAGCTCTCGGAACGTCTTTACAGAGGAGACCTTCTTGAAGGAATAGGGACTGGTCTGTGGCTCAGCAGACAACTTCAGAAATAGGTTCCAAACAAAGAAAACTATGGTTTAGAAAAGGGGGAAGGGTTCCCTTTCCAAGATGGCCTCTTCTTCCAGGAACAGGGAAAAGTCTGGAAACCCTTCACTAACAGAAGCTCAGGATTAGAGGAATGGAAAATGACCACTGGACAAATTCTTCAAAATTATATCCCAGCCACCACATGGGAAAGGGCAAACATTCAGACCCAGCAAACTCTACTGAGCACTGATTCAAACAGAATATGAATGGCTGTGAACAATGACCTACCCCCTTAAATGTAGAGGTTAAATCTAGAAATGCATTTCCTACTATGGGAGATCCTCCCTCTGGAAGATTTCTGCGCACTATTGTAATTTAACGGAATGAACCCTGACTGGCCATGTTCCCTACTTAATGAGGCCACTAGACATCATGTTGTCAGAATTACAGATCTGGGAGAAAGCATGAGGGCACCCAAGAAGAGGTCACGGGGCATCGCTGGGCAACCGTAAATAGTGTGACCCAAGGGACTTAGATCTACAGATCAGATCTCCACCTATGGGATGGTGGTGGTTAGGGCCTCAGCAAGACTGGAACCCTGACCTCACTCAGGTTTGACATCTGCCAACAGCCCCTGTCATGCATGGTATCTGGTACCTGGGCAAGGGTTTCGGTTGCTGAGTAGGCAATTGCCTTAACTGATTTCTCTTGCAAAGTCTTCAGACATTTACTTCCTCACGTAGAACCCCAGTTGAATAACCAGTTGCACAATTACATTTTGCCATGGCAAACAAAGCTTCTGCAAATTTAGATGTAAAGAAAACTTCTCCTGTCCTAGCTCTTAATGTTGCTCATGAGGTCATTATTACTGAGACCCAATGTCCAGCCAAAGAATTTAAACTAATAGATTAAAAACTCCTCAAAAATATAAGCCAATGGATTACCACATAAAGTACATATTACTATAGATAAGTATGATTAAAAAAAAAATCCTTAACCTTGTCAACACTTATAACAACAGGATTCTTTACATAGCTTTCTTGCCTATTTCTCCAGCATAAGTAACTCTGGGATAAGCACAACTCTTTTCACTGTTGTTCTAATTAGCTTTCCCTATTGCTGTGACAAAACACTCTGAACAAAACCAACTTGGGGAGGAAAGGGTTTATTTGGCTCACATTTCCTGGGTCACAGTTAATCACGGTGGGAATTCACGGTAGAAACACAGGGCAGGAACCTGGAGGCAGGAGCTGAAGCACAGACCTTGGGGTCACTCAGTAAACATTGAGTGCTTAGAGCTTAGTGAGATGTTGTGGAGCTTGGAATGGTTCTGCTGAAAGAGGCAAAGGCAGTACAGGCATGGTTTGTGAAGTTTCAAAGGGAAGTAAAGATTATCAGGGCTATTTGTGTGATATTTTGGACTGAGAATCTGTGGTTTCTGGTCAGCTGGGGCTGAAGAATCAGCTGTAAGTAACAAGAGACCAGAAGCTGAAGTGAAGCCTTTATTTTACTGGAACAATTGATGCTGGTTATCTGTGGCTGAAAAATCAGCTGTGAGTAACAAGAAAACAGGATCGTTGAGGTGAAATCTGTTGGGAAGTATTTCTTCAGGGTCAGAACATAGAAGCTGTGGTCCAGAGGGGGCCTGAGCTTCCTTCTCAAGCTGGAAGCAGGACTTGGTAATACCTGGATGGTTCTGATGTTGAAAGCGTGAAGGAGTCACAGAGAGCAGCTGAGGTTTAGCACCCTGAGAGTCCAAGAAAGACCACTGGTGAAAATGCAGCCTCCATTGCAGTGAAGACCCCAGGATCGCAGGGGAGACACTTTGAGGCTTTGCATCTGGAGAGGTCAGAAGATCCCATTGGTGAAGGGACAGCTTCAGTTTCAGGAAAGACTCCAGCTTTTTTGAGATGCCAGGACCATGGGACAATCACTAGGAAGCCAGCCTGGGACTGCAAGACAAGCTGTGTGTGTGTGGACAGCAGAGTCAGAGAAGTGGATCTGCCAAACCTTCTGGAACCCAGAAGATCTTGAGTAAATCCCAGATATCCAGCCTTGAGCTATTTTCTGGACTTAGGTTTTTCCTAGGTGTGCTCAATTCTTCCCTTTTGAAATAAGAGAACTTGTTTGGGATTTTACAGCAGCCCACAGTTAAAAGACTTTTAAAAGAGACTTTGAATTGTTAAAGTGTTTGGATTTTTTAAGGACTGTGGGACTTTTACTTAAAGCTTTATTCTCTTACCTTATGATATTAATATTAACATCATATCTTGGGGACAAGAAATAGAAAGGTTATGGTTTAATCACAGTGTGTTTGTGGGTCAAGTTGACAAGGGATCAATTCTGCTGGATAGCTTTACTCTCAACTTGACACACCGGGGCTGAGGGAGCCTCAGCTGGGGAATTGCCTCCATTGGACTGGCCTGTGGCCACGTCTGTGGGGCTTTTCTTGATTGCTGAATGATGTGGGAGGGTCCAACCTACTGTGGGTGGTGCCACCCCTGGGCAGATGGTCCTGTGTTATATAAAAAACAGGCTGGGCATGGGCCAGAGGAGCAAGCCAGTAAGCAGCATTCCTCCATGGCCTGTGCTTCAGTTCCTGCCTCCAGGTTCCTGCCCTGCATTCCTACCTTGGGCTCCCTAAGTGATGAACTGGGGCCCGGGAGATGTAAGATAAATAAAGCCTTTCCTCCCCAAGTTGGTATTGGTTAGAGTGTTTTGTCACAGCAATTGAAGGCAAAATAGAACAACTAAACTCAGAGCATGGCTAAGATTATTACTCTTCATCATGCCATTGGATTGCACTCCTTGGGCCTGGATCTCCAGCCTCTACCAACAAGGGGTCTACTATGACCCCTTAGATGTATCTCTTGAATGGCAGGCACCCTGACTGCTTCCACTCACTGTTGCCTCCCTCTGCCAGCTGTAAGCAGCTAAAGTGGTCCTTACCCTGAAACCTCCAACAGGAGTTAGGGTGAGAGACGAGAATGAAGGAAGAATGGGTCTAAATTTTATGAAGAAATGTTGTATGAATGAAGGAGTTTGACAGTTCCCAGTAGGTGGACAGGCAGGGAGCAGGGAGGGGCCTGAGATAAGTGCAGGGTTGATGCTTCTCTCCCAAGACAAAGACTTGTGAGCTTTTCTCACCTCCGGGAATGGTGGAGAGCAATTTTCAAGTCTCGCCTTACCAAGTTCCTTCAACTATCTTGGCTTCATCTAAATTATCCATAACCTTGACAAGTCAAGACAGCCAATTCAGAGAAAGAAAGGCAGTCCAGCCCAAGTCCCAAACTTATAAGAAACCCAGATTCAGGCTTCCATTTCTTTCCCCACATGGAGAGTCCATTTTGTCCGTACGGTGCTGTGGTGCACCAGCCTATAGAAAGAAGTAATTCTCTCAAGTTGTGTTAGAGGCGCTAAATACTGGGGGATGATGGGAATGAACATGCTTCATATGATTTGTCGAATAATCTTCAAGTAAGCAGTTCAAAAATATGATGACATAGATACATTTCCCTCTGACCCCAAATATGAATTTAGGTTACTTTTGAGGGGTATTTTTGAGACAGGGTCTCCCTGTAGCCCCAGATGCCCTGGAACTCACTCTGTAGACCAGGCTGGCTTTTAACTCACAGAGATCTGCCTGCCTCTGCCCCCCGAATGCTGGGATTAAAGGTGTGGGCCACCATGCCTGGACATTTACTTTTTATTGCTTTGCTACAATACCACAAGCAGAAGCATCCTGCAGACAAAAGCATTTATTATTGTTCCAGAGGACTAAGACTCCATCATGGTGGGGAAGTGTAGGAGCAAGTGACAGGCCTGGTGGTGAAAGCGAGAAGCTGAGAGGCCACATCTTCAACTTCAAGCATGAGGAAGAGACAGAACTGGAAGAGGAGCCAGGTTATGAACTTTCTTTTTTTTAGATACTTAATATTTTTTATTGATGTTTTCGTATTTTAAACATCATTTTTCATTTCTGTTCAGGCATATTCCCCTATCCCTTCCCCCTACCCCACCTGAAACCATCCCACATCATGTATTCTGTCATAACTGTCCTGCATCTTTCTCTCAGTCTTCTTTTATGCTTAGGAATTTACATCTTCCTCTGTTAATTTCATATTATTCCAAAATATGGATATATACTTTCCACCCATATTCAGTAATTACAGGGTCTGAAAATAATTGATGGGTGGATTCTAGAGCCCATTGAAGGATTCACATTATAACAACATAGTTGCTTTCAGATAAACCAAAAATATAACCATACTGTCGCTCAGCTTGCCTTTCATCTGGGGGATTTGGTGTTAGCATCCACAAATGAGGGAAAACATTCTCCATTTGTCTTTCTGGGACTGTGTGACCTCACTCAGCATAATGGCTTTGAGCTCCATCCATTTACCTGCAAAGTTCATAATGCCATCCTTCTTTACTATTGAATAGTACTCCATTGTGTAGATGTACCACATTTTTGTCATCTACTTGTCTGTTGAGGGGCATATGGGTTGTTTCCAGCTCTTCGCTATTGTAAAGAGAGCTGCAATAAACATGGATGTGCATATACCTTTGCGGTAGGATGAGTCTTTGGGGTATATACCCAGGAGTGGTATGACTGGGTCAGGTGGTAAACTCATTCTGAGTCTTTTAAGGGTTCTCCACACTGCTTTCCATAGTGGTTGTATAAGTTTACATTCCCACCAGCAGTGGATGAGTGTTCCCCTTTCCCCACAACCTCTCCAGCATCTGTTGTCTTTTGTTTTCTTGACTTAGCTAGCTGTACTGGAGTGAGATGATATCTGAGAGTGGTTTTAATTTGCATTTCCTTAATTATTAATGATGATGAACACTTTTTAAGATGTTTCTCAGCCATCTTTAATTCCTCACTGGTGAAGACTCTGTTCAGCTCTTTACTACATCTTTTGAGTAGGTCGTTTGTCTTCTTCTTTGTTTTTTGAGTAGTTTATATATTCTTGACCTTAATGCTCTGTCAGATGTGTCACTGATAAAGATTTCTTCCCACTCTGTGGGTTTTCTCTTCACCTGCTTGATTGTTTCTTTCACTGTATGGAAGCTTTTGAGTTTTATGAGGTCCCACTTATCAACTGTTGACCTTACTTCCTGTGCAGCTGCTGTTTGGTTTAGAAAGTCTCCTCCTATACCTATGTCTTGTAGATTGTTGCCAACTTTTCTTTTATCACCTTCAAGGTTTCAGGCTTCACACTGAGATCTTTGATCCACTTGGTGAGAGGTAGGGGTGAGAGGTAGGGGTTTAATTTTGTTCTTCTACAAATGGTGATCCAGTTTTGCCAACACCATTTGCTGAAGATGCTATCTTTCCTCCATTGAGATTTTCTGGCCCCTTTGTCAAATATGGGGTGGCTGAAGTTATATGAGCTCAAGTTGGGTCTTCAATTTTGTTCCATTGGTCAATGGTTCTGGTTTTTTTTGCCAGTACCAGGCTGTCTTTATGACTATAGCCCTATAATATAGCTTGACGTCTGGGAATGTAATCCCCCCAGTATTGCACTTTTCACTCAGGGTTGCTTTAGCTATTTGGGGTCTTTTGTTTTTCCATATGAATTTAAGGATTTTTTTTGTAAGTCAGTGAAAAAGCTCATGGGGATTTTGACTGGGATTGCATTGAATCTGTATATTAATTTGGGTAGAATGCACACTTTTGCTATATTCATTTTTCCAATCCATGAGCATGGGAGGTCTTTCCACCTTTTGATGTCATTTTCAATCTCTTTCTTCAGGGTTTTAACATTTTTGTTGTAGAGGTCTTTGGTGTCTTTGGTTAGGTTTATTCCTAGGTATTTTTTTTGAGGCTATTGTGATTGGGAAGTTCTCCTTATATTCCTTCTCCAGTTGCTTATTGTTGGTGTAAAGGAAGGCTACTAATTTTTCTAGGTTTATTTTGTATCCCACCACTTTACTGAAACTTTTGATTGTTTCCAAGAGTTTTCTGGTGGAGTTTTTAGCATCCCTTAGGTAAACTATCATATCATCTGGAAAAAGGGATAGTATTACTTCCTCTTTTCCAATTAGTACTCCTTTATTTTTTATTTTTATTTTTTTTAAATTTTTTATTTATTTCCGTATGTGTATGAATGTACTGTCTGCATGCAAGTTTGTGCACCCGTGTCGTGCAATGCCGCGGAGGTCAGAAGTGGGCGTCGGATTCCCCTGGAACTGGAGTTCTCCTGGAATTGGAGTTTCAGACGGTTCTCAGCCGCCATGTGGGTGCTGGGGATCGAACCCGGGTCCTCTGTAAGAGCGGTCGGTGCTCTTAACCGCTAGGCCATCTCTCCAGCCCCGATGGTGTGGTTTTTATCTTTCATTTCATTTATGTGTTTGATGACGTTTACTGATTTTTGTATGTTGAACCATCCCTGCATCTCTGGCATGAATCCAACTTGGTTGTAATGGATGATCTTCTTGATGTGGGTCTGTATGCAATTTGCCAGTATCCTGTTTAGAATTTTGGCATCTGTGTTCATTAGGGAGATGGGTCTATAATTCTCCTTTTTAGTTGGATCTTTGCCTGGTTTTGGTAATAGAGTGATGCTGGCTTCATAGAAGGAATTTGGGAGAATTCGCTCTGATTGTATCCTTCTAAACAGTTTCAGTAATAATGGTTGTAGGTCTTTTTGAAATGTTTTATAGAATTCTGCCGAGAAACCGTCTGGGCCTGGGCTGTTTTTAGTTGGGAGGTTTCTTATTACATCTTCAATTTCTTCATGTATTATGGGTCTGTTTAAGCTGTCGATCTCTTCTTGGTTGAGCTTTGGTGATTCCCAGGATTTCAGATATTCATCCATTTCTTCTAGGTTTTCAGACTTGGTAGAATGTAGGTTTTTGAAGTATTCCCGTATGATTTTCTGGACCTTTTCCTTGTCTGTTGTGATATTTCCCTTTTCATCATGGATTGTATTGATTTGGAGTTGTTCCTTCTTTCTTTTGGTTAACTGGGCTAGAGGTCTGTCTATCTTGTTTATTCTTTCAAAGAACCAACTTTTGGATTCATTGATTTTTTTTATTGTTTTCTTTGTTTCTATTTCATTGATTTCTGCTCTGATTTTTGTTATTTCTTCCTGTCTGTTGGGTTTAGGATTCATTTGTTGTTGTCTTTCAAGTGTTTTTAGCTGCAGTGTTAGATCGTTTACTTGTTCTCTTTCTGTTGTTTTTTTTTTTTTTTTTAATGTGGGCACTTAGGACTATAAATTTCCCCCTTAGGACTGACTTTAATGTATCCCACAGGTTTTGTTGTGTTGTATAGTCATTCTCATTTAGTTCCTGGAATGCTTTTATTTCATTCTTTATTTCTTCTCTGACCCACTTAATGTTCAGTATTGTGTTGTTTAGTCTCCATGTGTTTTTATAGTTAGTAGGACTACCCGGATGTTAATATTGAGCTTTATTGCACTGTGGTCTGATAGACTGCATGGAATAATTTCAATCCTTTTGTATTTGTTGAGGTGTATTTGTGTTCCAGTATGTGGTCAATTTTGGAGAATGTTTCATGGGGTGCTGAGTAGAAAGTATATTCTCTGGTGTTTGGGTGGAATATTCTGTAGATATCTGTGAGGTCCATTTGGTGTATTGTGTTGTTCAGTTCTGATGTATCTCTGTTTATTTTTTGTCCAGTTGACCTATCCAGGTAGCTCAGTGGGGTATTGAAGTCCCCCACTATTAGCATACTGGGATTAATCTGTGTCTTGAGGTCCTGAAGGATTGTGTTTATAAAGTTCGGTGCACCAGAGTTTGGTGCATAAATATTTAAAATTGTGAAAACTTCTTGGTTAATTGTTCCATTGATAAGGACATAATGACCCTCTTTGTTTTTTCTGATTAATTTTACTCTGAGGTCTATTTTGTCTGATATTAGAATAGCCACTCTTGCTTGCTTTTTGGTAGCATTTGCTTGGAATATTTTTTTCCATCCTTTCACTCTAAGGTGATGTCTGTCCTTGAGGGTGAGATGGGTTTCTTGGAGGCAGCATATAGATGGATTCTGTTTCCTAATCCATTCTCCCAGTCTGTGTCTTTTGATTGGGGAGTTTAGACCATTAATATTTAAGGTTATTATTGAGAGACGTGTGTTGTTTCCTTTCAACTTATTTTTTGTTTGCATTCTTGGTCTAGGTATTTATTTACTCTGTTAAGCTTTTGGTAATTTTTCTCTTGGGTTGGGTTGCTTAAGGATAGTTGCTCCTTTCCTCTGTTCTTTGAATTGCTTCGAGTATTTTCTGAAGTGTTGGTTTTTTTGACATGTGTTCTTTCATTTTGTTTGCCCTGAAAGATTTTTCTTTCTCCTTCAACTATGACTGACAATTTTGCTGGGTATAGTAATCTGGGTTGGCATCTAAAGTCATTTAGTACTGGGAATATTTTGGTCCATGTTCTGGCTTTCATGGTTTGCTTTGAGAAGTCAGGTGTGATTCTGAAGGGTTTCCCCTTGTATGTAACTTGTTGTTTTTCTCTTTTGGCTTTCAGTATTTTGTCCTTGTTTTGAAAATCTAGTGTTTTAACTATGATATGACGTGGGGAATTTCTTTTCTGATCTTGTCTATTTGGTATTCTATGTGCTTCTTGTATTTCTATGGGTTTGCCTTTTTTCAGTTTGGGGAAGTTTTCTTCTATTATTCTGTTGAAGATCTGATCAATATCATTCTCTTGGGATTCTTCTCCTTCCTCTATCTCTATGAGACGGAGGTTTGGTCTTTTCATGGTTTCCCACATTTCCTGGTTGTTCCACTCTAACAACAACAATAACAACAACAACAACAACAACAAAAATACACATACCAAAAACACAATGGAAAAACAATATGGGAAAACCTCAAAATAAATCCCCACCGGACCCAACCACTCCTGTAGAAGATCCCAACAACAAGATCTCTCTGGAAGGGAACCAAGATACTGACCTTAGAAGAACAATTGTAGACATATTCAAAGACTATAAAGAACAAATCAGAGAACTAAAGGGAGAGAACGAAAAACTCATGAAGGAACTAGAAGGAAAGAATGATAAACTCTGGAAAGAACTAAAAGGAGAGATTGATAAACTCAGAAAAGAAATAGAGGAAGAGAAATACAAACTCCAAAAAGAACTAGAGGGAGAGAATGACAAACTCTGGAAGGAAGTGAAAACATTGAAAAGATCTCAGGCTGAAAGGAAAAAAGAAACTGACCAGCACAGCAAGGAGCTACAAGAAAAGAATGAAAAGCTCCAAAAGGAAGTGGAAATACTGAAGAAATAGCAGGATGAAACAAAAAAGGAAATTGAACATTCATCCAATCAGCAGGAAAGGATGGGAAAAAGATTTAGAAGCAGAATGGAAGAAGCAGAAATAAGAATATCAGAACTACAGGATAACACAGCACAGCTAGAAAGCTCAAGTAAAGATTATGAAAATTTTTAAAAAAACACAAGAGTGGAACAACAAGGTTATGAACTTTCAAAGCCTGCCCCCAATGACACACTTCCTCTAGGCCACACCTCTAAATGTCCCCAAACAGCACCACCAACTGGGGACCAAGTGTTCAAATTCTTCAACCTGTGGGAGGCATTTCTCATTCAAACCACTAAATAGAAAATTTTGTATAGTCCAAAGTCGTACTCTATGAATTTCAAGGAAAAGAAGTAGCAGATATTAACAAAATCATTTATGTTACCTTTGCAAATGCCCTTTTGATCTTGAAATTTTTGAAGTGGCATAACTTTTGCCCCTTGCCTCTTCCCACCTGCCTTTAGAACACACTCACCACCAAGCTCTCACATGCAGAGACCATGTGAATGGTGTTCCGACCCCGTAGCTGCACAATGTGGCTGTTTCATAGTGGACTTCAGTTGACCAGCCCCAGCCTTGCAGTGAATAAAATAGTTGTGTCTTCCTGTTCAAATACAGGTGAGTGAAACACCTGCTGTTATTTTAGATGTACTTCACTACTACTATTAAATGAAAGCATATTACCTTACCCTAGATCCAACACAGTGGAAATTTTTTTTTTTGCCTGTTTTACCAGGGAAGGCCTATTTTCCCTGTTATTCTTTCTGCGTAAAATAATACATAGTTTTATTTTTATTAAATACTCGTTTTCTCACATACACACAAAGGTTCTAAGTTTTGTAATCATTTAAAGCTTTGATCAAAACAAACGCTGAAATCAGGCAAAAAAGGATTACCTGCATAAGATTCATTTAGTAACAAAGAGCCAAGAAAAATGAATGTACTTCCCAGCCCCAGCTACAGGCTGATGACCCATAGAAAAATTCTGGAGATGTCTTATGGAGATGACACAGCTGATTGTGACTGACGGCAGGCTTGACAGGACAGAGGTGGCATTTCCAGCAAACATTAGCTTCTAGCTTTGAACAGTTCCTTCACCTTTAAATATCAGTGGCATTTTGTCCGTACACTGCAACATTTAAAGAACAGGCAAGCAAGGGAGAAGAGTGGCAAATAGTGATTCTTCAGGCTGCATTCACATCTCCAGATGACGCTATCAACATTTAATTATCCGTTTTCTATCTTATGGTCTTCGGTTTAAGCAACAGGAGGTGCCTCTTTTATGTCAGGCACTGTGATAGGTTTGTGAGCAAGGCACAGGAAGCTACAGAGAGAAAAGGAACAGAGACCACAACATTTCATATGGATGATGAAGGCTGCTGTAAAGAGAGGCTTCCAAGCAGTTTGTGAAGGGCTGGTCTCCAGGAAGACTTTCTGGAGAACATGGGATCTGAAACCAGACCCATAGGAAGATTAGGAGAGAAGGATAGGAATGTGGGTATAGGTTGGTACAGACCAAGATTGGGACAAGCTGGAGGAAAGTGGTTTCATACATCTGTTGTCCAAACTCTCAGAAACTCGATATTGCAGCAGCATTAGGAATTAAGCACAGCCATTTTCTGCATTTGGTTGACTGGCTTTTAATATACATTTTTGTCTCAGTAACAGAATAAAGGTATAAATACGCTAAGACTGGGCTGTGAGATTAGAGCCTACTTGAGGAAGCTAAACCAGAACAATCATACAATTGTATTTATGCTGCATTCAATGACCTTTTGTTGTTGTTATAAAACACCAACCAAATGTGACTTGGGAAGAAAGGGTTTATTTCATCTTGCACTTCATAGTTTATCTTCAAGAGAACCTAAGACAGGAACTCAAGGCAGGAATGTGGAGGCAGAAGCTGTCTTGCTTCCCTGGCTTGCTCAGCAACATTTCTTATATAGCCTAGGCCCACTTGTCCAGGGATGGACACATAGTAGGCTGATTCCCCTTACATCAATTACCAGTTTAAAAAAAATGCCTCACAGACATGCTCACAGGCTGATCCGATGCGGAAAATTCCTCAGTCGAGGTTCCATCTTCACAGGTGTGTCTAGTTTGTATCAAATTTATAAAAACTATCAGCACATGTGCTTTAGGAAATAACGATAGAGATCTAGTTAGGAGAGGCCTGAATAGACAGAGATATTGGTTACCACTACTGAACCTTGATAGTTTCTCAACACCGATCCTCCCTCGGGCCTGGCCTAGGGCAATGGTGGCTCTTAGGCTCCATCTGTGTGGATCCACGGGCTCCACAAAGCCATCCTCAGCCTGCTGAGCCAAAAGCTGTACCCACACTCCAGTCTTAACTAAGCAACTCAACTTCTCACTTTTTTTCATTCCTGTCTTTCATTTAATTCTGCTTTATTCTAACTGTCCTTATTACAGAATGAAAAATAATTGTCCCGTTTATCTCATAAACTGATTATGGGATAAAGATCAGATAACAATATTGTAGTAGGTTCTAAACATCTCCCCAAACCCCTTCACAAACACAGAAGTGTCTCCAGTTTAAGTAAGTAACCAAATAAAGGAGGCAAAACAAGTATTTGATGATGGACTGTTAGTAAGGGGATAACTTGCACAACATTTAAAAGTCGGTATAGATTATTTCTTGCCCTTAACTTAGGATCCTAAGCCTATGGTTATTTCTTTTTTTTAAATGTGAATACATACCCTCCACCCATAAACCACAATTACAAAGTCTGAAAATAAGTGGTAAGTTACTTCTTTTTTTTTTGTATGTGTATGCATGTAGGTTTTTGTACTGTATGCATGTAGGTTTGTGCACCCGTGTCGTGCAATGCCACAGAAGTCAGAAGAGGGCGTCAGATTCCCCTGGAACTGGAGTTCTCCTGGAACTGGAGTTACAGACGGTTCTTAGCCGCCCTGTGGGTGCTGTGGATCGAACCCTGGTCCTCTGCAAGAGCAGTGGGTGCTCTTAACCGCTAGGCTATCCCTCCAGCTGCATAAGTGGTAAGTTAATTCTAAAACCCATTAAGGGATATGGATTATAACAGCACAGTTGCTTTCAGATAAAAAGAAATATAACATTAACATTGTTCAGGTTGCCTTTCAACTAGGGATTTGGTGCTAGCATCCACAAATGAGGGAGACCACTCACTGCTTGTTTTTCTGGGAATGTGTTACTTCACTTAGCATAATGGCTTTGAGTTCCATTCATTTACCTGCAAAGTTCATGATGTCATCTTTCTTTACTAGTGCATAGAACTCCATTGTGTAGATGTACCACATTTTCATTATCCACTCCTCAATTGAGGGACATTTGAGTTGGTTCCAACTCTTTGCTATTGTGAAGAGTGCTGCAATAAATGTTGATGTGCATGTATCTCCGCAATAGGATGAGTCTTTGGGGTATATACCCAGGAGTGGTGTGACTGGGTCAGGTGGTAGGCTCATTTTGAGTCTTTTAAGAGTTTTCTACATTGCTTTCCAAAGTGGTTGTATTGGTTTACATTCCCACCAGCAGTGGATGAGTGTTCCCCTTTCCCCACAACCTCTCCAGCATTTGGTGTCTTTTGTTTTCTTGAACTTAGCCAGTCTTATTGGAGTGAGATGATATCTTAAAGTGGTTTTAATTTGCATTTCCTTAATTATTAATGATGTTGAACATTTTTTAAGTTATTTCTCAGCCATCTTTACTTCCTCAGTTATGATGTCTCTGTTCAGCTTTATTCCATCTTTTGAGTGGTCATTTGTTTCTTACTTTGTTTTTTTAAGTGGTTTATATATTCTGGATGTTAATGCTCTATCAGATGTATCACTGTTAAAGATTTCTTCCCACTCTGTGAGTTTTTTCTTCACTTCCCTGATTATTTATTTCATTGAACAGAAACTTTTGAGTTTAATGAGGTCCCACTTGTCAATTGTTTACCTTACTTCCTGCATAGCTGCTGTTTGATTCAGAAAGTCTTTTCATAAGCTTATGTCTTGTAGATTGCTGCCAACATTTTCTTCTATCATCTTCAGAATTTAGGGTTTCTTGAGATCCTTGATCCATTAGGAGTTGGTTTTTTGTACAAGGTGAGAGACAGGGGATTAATTTTGTTCTTCTACACATGGTGATCCAGTTTTGCCAGTACCATTTGCTGAAGATGCTATCTTTCTTCCGTTGAGTCTTTTTGGCCCCTTTGTCAAATATGAGGTGGCTGAAATTATATGAGTTCAAGTTTGGATCTTCAATTTTGTTCCACTGGTCAATGAGTCTGTTTTTGTGCCAGTACCAGTCTGACTTTTTTTCTTTCTTTTCTTGATATTTTTTCCCTTTATTTGTTAATTTTTTAAGGGATTCTACGATATTATAATACAGTTGTTTTCGGATAACATTGACGTTGCTCAGTTTGCCATACAATTAGGTAATTGGTACATTTTTTTTGAAGTGAGCTAAATTATTAAGCATAAGCAATGAATGTAAGTAACATTCATGTAAAACCAATTTGCAAGTATCTATGTCCAAATTTTGAATAACCCAAGGTTCCCATAGTCCAGTTGGAGAAGCTTGTATGCACAAGCATGTTGGTCAAATAAGAGTTCAATCTATATTGCTGTAGTCTCATGATTCATCCCAATCTCTCCACAGCCCTTACATTCTACCACACCTCCTCTTCCACAATTTGTTCCTTAGGCTTTGGGAAAGAGGCACAAGTGGGTGAGAAGCAAAACAGTCTATTTTCTCTGGAGATGTCATTTTGGACTCTAGTCTGTTCAGGTTGTTCCCATTCATGGGTTGACAGCTTATCCAGGGGTACATTTTTACTCCTACTAACAAAGCACAAACAAATAGATGTACAGGCATTTAAACAGTACTAATTATTATTGAAGCTAAGCTGTGAGCATAAACACAGATGTTTGGATGGTATGCTAATCTACAAACTGTGGTTTCTCTATAAAGGGTGACAAGTTCTTATTGTGGCTTATAACATCTCCTAACCACTAGAGGTCATAAGCTTGTGGCATCCACTGTGAATTATTCCTCCAAGGAGAGAGCTAATAGCCAATTAGATTTGGGATATATATAGACACATGGCTGCCACTGTTGCACAGTATCTCCAGGTAGGTGAGGTGTAGCTGATACTGACAGAGGAGTCTTGCTTGACTCAAAGAGACCAATATTTTGCTGTATTGCTTTAGTGGCCTTTGGTAATGCTCTCTGGCGTTTCAGAGGCCAACTGTACATTAGCAAGTGATGTCTCAAAACATTTTTTCATGCTTACAGCATGTCTTCAACAACAGGGAATTACCGCCTTTCTCCTTGCATATATCCTGCTTATAGGCAAAAGGCCTTTATAATTTGGGGGGACTTGGATCCCCTAGCCAACATCTCCTAGGCAGAATAATCTATTGCTGATATCAGAGCTCACCTGTATTAATATATTTTGCTTAAATAGACAGTGTATAAAGACTTTACTATTGTATTTGGCTCTAAATAGAGAATTATCCTTTCACAGTTCCTATGTCTATCAGTCAATTTAAAAAGGTAGTTATACCTGTTTTATAAGAAATTACCACTATAACAGTTGGCTCTAGTTTACAGTTAGGGAATGACTTCAGTACCATCATGTTTTTCTTTATCCTATAAAGGGGAGAGGTAGGAAGGTTTCTCAGCATCTGGAAGGTAAACTTCATTAGGGCCCATTATCAACAGTTAACCCAAATAAAATTCAGGGAGATGTTCAGTGTCTGTGACTCAGGCAGTCTGAGGTTCCTCTTTCTTTAATGTTCAGATGGGTCAGCCTCTCTGCTGGCATTTCCCAGTCCATCCTGCACAGCTAAAAGTTGTATGTTTTCAGGCATTTAGATTGGTGTTTTTACCTGTGGGAACATAAAAATCTCCTCCCATTGTTAGTTTCAAGATCTCAAAATTGAAAATTTATCAAAAGGTTTGGAACACAGAATTTTCCATTTGTATCCCAGAAGGAATACTAGACTACCTCCCACCTCCCTCTTTTTGTTTTTTAAATTTTTATGTTTTGACCTATAGAAGCACAAGTTGTATTTCACATACCCATAAACAGGAACCAAGGAGTAAGTTTTCATTAAATTTACCCAAACTGTTTCTCATTGACTGTATGCTACTTATTTGGGAAGTAAACTTAAACTTAATTCCTTTAAATTATCCTACAAGTAAAAGAAAGTGTCACAAGGTGATATTATGTAACACAGAAAAATATAGAGACCATTCGTGTACCTTAACCCCAAAGTTATTGTTGGAAATTCAATACAAATTATAAATAAAACAATTAACATTTTATATTCACAATTAGTTCAAATGTATTACCATTTTCACCAAAACCTTCAACCAAATTTAACAAATCTAATCATTTTACTAAGTCTTAAAATATCCTATAACATGTGGACAAAGCTTGGGCAGAGTTGAATACCTGCCAAATAAATTTTACCCAATATACACTTTGCTCTTTAAAACTATATGACTAGACCATGACTTCAGAGAAATCAAGTCCATCAACTTATATGGTTTATTTTGTATTTCTGTATAAATCTCTACTGAAATACCTCTCTATATAAATATGTTACTTTTAAGTATACCATTTTAAACTGCAGTCCTTACAGAGTGGATTTTAATGACTATCTTCCTCCAAGCTCTTGGCCTTCTTCAGGCCTGGCATGAAAACCTGCTTTAAAGACTTTTCAATATCTAGCTCTTTTTTTTATGAGTACAAGCAATGTAAAACCAATTTGTAAGCAGTTGTACCCAAACCCACACAGTCCAAGTCTCCCACCATCCAGCTGGAGGGGCATGTATGTACAATCAAGTTGATCAAATAAGTGTCCAGACTATATTGCTGTAGTTTCTCCATTCACCCCAATTGCAGCCCTTACATTCTACCACACCGCCTCTTCCACAGATTATTCCCTAGGTTTAGAAAAGGAGCACAGGTGGACGAGAAACAAAACAGTCTACTTTCTCTGGAGATGTCCTTTTGGACTCTGATCAGTTCTGGCTGTTTCCTTTCATGGGCTGACAGTTTGTCCAGGAATAACCTTTCAATCCCACTAATGAAGCACAAGCAATTAGATATATATGTATTTAAACAGTACTAATTATTATGGTAGGATGCTTTGGTATAGACACAGATGTTTGGATGGTATGCTAATCCATGAATTACGTTTTTTTTTTTTTTTCTGTAGAAGATGACAAGGTCTTACTGTGGCTTATAACATCTCCTAACCACTAGAGGATGTAAGCTTGTGGCATCAGCCATGGGTTATTCCTCCAAGGAGAGAGCTAATAGCCAATTAGATTTGGGATATACAGACATATGGCTGCCACTGCTGCACAGTATTTCCAGGCAGATGAGGTGTAGCTGGTGCTGACGGAGGAGTCTTGCTTGACTCAAGGAGACCTATATTTGCTTTATTGGTTTAGTGGCCTTTGGTAACACTCTCTGGTATTCCAGAGACCATCTGTATACTTGCAAGTGCGGTCTCCATACATCTTTCCCATGTTTATATCAGGTCTTCAACAGCAGGGCCTTATCGCCTCTCTTCCTGCAGATATCCCAGTTTGGAGGCAAGGAGCCTTTACCTTTTGTGGGGGCTTGGATCCCCTGGCCAACATCTCCTTGGTAGAATAATCCATTGTTGATGTCAGAGCTCCTGTATTAATATATTTTGCTTAAGTGCATAGCTTAAGGAGACTTTAGCATTATATTTGGTTCTGAATAGAGAATAATCCTTTTCACAGTTTCTATGTCCATTAGTCAATTAAAGAAGGCAGTTTTACCGATTTTACAAGAGAATACCTCTATAACAGCTGGCTCCAATCTACAGCTGGAGAACGACCTCATCATCATCATATTTCTCCTTATTCTATGGGGGGGGGTTAAGAAAGTCTCTTGTATTAAAACCTTTGCAGCACCTAGAAGATAAGCTTCATTAGGATTCATTAAAAATCGTTGTTACTAGTAGGATCCAGAGAGGGGCCTGATGTCTGCAGCAATCTGAGGCATTTCTTCCCTTCAATGCCCAGAGGAGTCAATCCTTCTGCTGGCACTTTCTGGTACATCCTACTCACTGCAAAGCTGCATTTTCTTTCTCAGCCATTAAGTTGGTGATACTCTGGCCTGTTGGAACATACAAATCCTTTCCCATAGTTAGTTTTAAGATTTGGGTTGCAAGGTTTTTTGACAAAAAGTTTTCATATCTATCTATATCCCCCTTTTTTATTTAAGGTTTTTATTTTTGACCCATGAGTCTCAAAAAAGCAGTTGTTTTATACATACCTATAGGGTGGAATCAAGGCACAGATTTCATCAAGTTCACCCATGCTGTTTTGGGTTACTGTATGTGATTAACTTGGGAAACAAAGTTTATTTTTGAGTTAAATCATCCTATAGGTGAAAGAGATTGCTACCAGGTGATACTATATGACAGCAAAATTATAGAGAACATTTGTTTATACCAATCCCAAAGTAATTGTTATACAGATTTTAGTTAAAGCTAATGTGGACAAGAGCAATTTATATCACCAATTAACTCAGATGCATTACCGTTTTTATCAGCCTTCAAACCAATGTTGTCCAATATGCACATATTTACTTTTACTAAGTCCTAAAACACCATGTATCCTGTAGACAGAGTCTGGGCAAAACTGGATACTTGTTGAACTCACGTCAATTAAACATGCACCAATCGAATATACACCCGTGTCCCTCTCCCACCCCTCCCACCCCTCCCGAGTCACCATTTCAGTCAGCCTTCTGATGCAATCTTTCTGTTGTTGTTCTTTTAATATGCATCCCTCTCCACAAGAAATATTTATAACTGGGTTATTGGTACTAGCGTCCACATATGAGAGATACCATTTGTCGTTTGTTTTTCTGGGACTGTGTTACTTCACTTAACATGATGTCTTCAAGCTCCATCCATTTACCTGCAAAGTTCATGATGTTGTCTTTCTTTACTGCTGCATAGAATTCCATTGTGTACATGTACCACATTTTCTCTATCCACTCGTCAGTTGAGGGGCATTTGGGTTGATTCCAGTTTTTTGCTATTGTGAACAGAGCGGCAATAAATATAGCTGTGCATGTATCTCTGCAGTAAGATGAGTCTTGTGGGTATATACCCAGGAGTGGTATGACTGGGTCAAATGGCAGGATCATTTTGAGTCTTCTAAGGGTTCTCCACACTGTTTTCCATAGTGGCTGCACAAGTTTACATTCCCACCAGCAATGGATGAGTGTTCCCCTTTCCCCACACCCTCTCCAGCACTTGGCATCATTTGTTTTCTTGATCCTAGCCAGTCTTACTGGAGTAAGGTGGTATCTTAAGGTGGTTTTAATTTGCATTTCCTTAATTATTAGTGATGTTGAACACTTCTTAAGGTGTTTCTCAGCCATCTCTAATTCCTCCTCTGTGAAGTCTCTGTTCAGATCTTTGCTCCATCTTCTGAGTGATTCATTTGTTTTCTTTCTTCTTTGTTTTTTGAGTAGCTTGTATACTCTGGAGATTAATGCTTTGTCAGATGTATCTGCTGTGAAGGTTTCCTCCCATTCTGTGGGTTTTCTCTTCACTTCCTTTATTGTTTCCTTTGATGTACAGAAGCTTTTGAGTTTAATGAGGTCCCATTTGTCAATTGACGACCTTATTTCTTGTGCAGCTGCTGTCTGATTTAAGAAGTCTTTTCCTACACCTACGTCTTGTAGTCTGCTGCCAAGTTTCTCTTCTATCACCTCCAGAGTTTTGGATTTCACGTTGAGGTCTTTGATCCATTTGGAATTGACTTTTGTACAGGGTGAGAGGTAGGGGTTTAATTTCATTCTTCTACAGGTGGTGATCCAGTTTTGCCAACACCACTTGTTGAAGATGCTGTCTTTCCTCCAATGTGTCTTCTTGGCCTCCTTATCAAATATGAGATGGCTGAAATTGTATGTGCTCAGGTTTGGATCTTCAATTTTGTTCCATTGGTCAACTGGTCTGTTTTTGTGCCAGTACCAAGCTGTTTTTATGACTATAGCCCTGTAGTATAGTTTGATGTCTGGTATAGCGATCCCCCCTGTATTGCTCTTTTCGCCCAGAGTTGCTTTGGCTATTCGGGGTCTTTTGTTTTTCCAAATGAAATTGAGGATTCTTTTTTCCAAACATGTGAAGAAGCTCTTGGGGATTTTGATTGGGATTGCATTAAATCTGTATACAAGTTTAGGTAGAATGGACATTTTTACTATATTTATTTTCCCAATCCATGAGCATGGGAGGTTTGTCCATCTCCTGATGTCTTCTTCAATTTCCTTCTTCAGAGGTTTAAAATTTTTGTTGTAGAGGTCCTTGGTATCTTTGGTTAGGTTTGTTCCTAGGTATTTTATTGTTTTTGAGGCTATTGTGAGTGGGAAGGTCTCCTTGTATTCCTTCTTCAGCTGCCTACTGTTGGTGTAGAGAAAGGCTACTGATTTTTCTAGGTTTATTTTGTATCCTGCCACCTTACTGAAGCTCCTAATCGTTTCTAGGAGTTTCCTGGTGGAGTTCTTAGCATCCCTTAAGTAGACAATCATATCATCAGCAAAAAGGGATAGCTTGACTTCCTCTTTTCCTATTAGAACTCCTTTAATTTCCTTTTCTTGCCTTATTGCCCTAGCAAGGGTTTCAAGCACTATATTGAAGAGGAGTGGTGACAGGGGGCAGCCTTGCCGAGTTCCTACCTTTAAGGGGAATGCTTCTGTCATTTCCCCATTTAGGATGATATTGGCTGTGGGTTTCCTGTATACAGCTTTGATTACATTGAGGAATGATCCTTCCAATCCAATTCCCTCTAGGTCTTTAAGCATGAAGGAATGCTGGATTTTGTCAAAAGCTTTTTCTGCATCAATTGAGATGATCATATGGCTTTTGTCTTTCAGTCCATTTATATGTTTGATGATATTTATTGATTTTCGTATGTTGAACCATCTCTGCATTTCTGGTATGGATCCAACTTGGTCATGGTGGATGATCTTCTTGATGTGGGTCTGTATGCAATTTGCAAGTATTTTATTTAGAATTTTTGCATCTGTGTTCATTAAAGAACTGGGTCTTTCGTTCTCCTTTTTGGTTGTATCTTTGCCTGGTTTGGGTAATAGCGTGATGCTGGCTTCATAGCAGGAATATGGGAGAACTCCCTCCATTTGTTTCCTTCTAAACAACTTGAGTAGTAATGGTTGTAACTCTTCTTGAAATATTTTATAGAATTCTGCCATGAAACCATCTGGGCCTAGGCAATTTTTGGTTTGGAGGCTACTTATTACATCTTCAATTTCTTCATGTATTATTAGTCTATTTAGGTTGTCGATCTCTTCTTGGTTGAGCTTTGGTGATTCCCAGGATTTCAGATATTCATCCATTTCTTCTAGGTTTTCAAACTTAGTAGAGTATAGGTTTTTGAAGTATTCCCATATGCTTGTCTGGATCTTTTCATTGTCTGTTGTGATATTTCCCCGTTCATCACAGTTTCTATTGATTTGGAGTTGTTCCTTCTTTCTTTTGGTTAACTGGGCTAGAGGTCTGTCTATCTTGTTTATTCTCTCAAAGAACAAACTTTTGGATTCATTGATTTTTTTGTATGATTTTCTTTGTTTATATTTCATTGATCTCTGCTCTGATTTTTGTTATTTCTTCTTGTCTGCTACATTTAGGTTTCATTTGTTATTGTCTCTCAAGATTTTTAGTTGCAGTGTTAGATCATTCACTTGTGCTCTTTCTGTTTCCTTTTTTCTTAATGTAGGCACTTAGTGCTCTAAACCTCCCTCTTAATATTGCTTTTAAAGTGTCTCATAGGTTTTGCTGTGTTATATTATCATTGTCATTCAGTTCCAGGAATGTTTTTATTTCTTTCTTTATATCTTCTTTGACCTGTTCATTATTCAGGAGAGTGTTGTTTAGTCTCCATGTGTTCCTGTAGGTTGTAGGGCTTATCCTGGTGTCGATATTAAGTTTTATTGCACTGTGGTCTGATAGAATGCATGAGATTATTTCAATCTTTTTGTATTTGTTGAGTTTTTTCCTGTGTCCCAGTATATGTTTTGTTTTGGAGAATGTTCCGTGGGGTGCTGAGTAGAAAGTGTATTCTCTGGTGTTTGGGTGGAATATTCGATAGATGTCTGTGAGGTCCATTTGGTGTATTGTATCATTCAGTTCAGATGTCTCTCTGCTTATCCTTTGTCCTGTTGATCTGCCTAAAGGACTTAGTGGGGTATTGAGGTCTCTTACTATTAGTGTGTTCGGGTTAATCTGTGCCTTGAGATCCTGCAGAAGTGTCTTTATAAAGTTTGGTGCACTGGAGTTTGGTGCATATATATTCATGATTGTGAGATCTTCATCGTCAGTTGTTCCTTTAATAAAGATGTGATGGCCTTTGTCTCTTCTAATTTCTTTTGCTTTGAAGTCTATTTTGGCTGATATTAGAATAGCAACACCTGTTTGCTTTCTGGTACCATATGCTTGGTATACTTTCTTCCATCCCTTCACCTTAAGTTGGTGCCTATCCTTGAAATAGAGATGGGTTTCTTGTAGACAGCATATAGATGGATTTTGTTTCCTAATCCATTCTCCCAGTCTATGTCTTTTGATTGGGGAGTTTAGCCCATTAATATTTAAGGTTATAATTGAAAGATGGATATTGTTTCCTTTCACCTTATTATCCATTTGGAATTTGAGCCTCTGATTATACTCCTACGGTTATGTTTTTATTAGTTTCTTTTCATAGGTGTTTGAGGATTGTTGCTCCTCTCTTCTGCCCTTTGAATTGCTTCAAGTATTTTTTTTAATTTTTTAAATTTTTATTTATTTTTGTATGTGATGAATGTACTGTCTGCATGTAGGTTTGTGCACTGGTGTTGTGCAATGCCACAGAGGTCAGAAGAGGGTCTCGGATTCCCCTGGAACTGGAGTTCTCCTGGAATTGGAGTTACAGATAGTTCTCAGCCACCATGTGGGTGCTGGGGATCGAACCCAGCTCCTCTGCAAGAGTAGTTGCTCTTAATTGCTAGGCTATCTTTCCAGCCCTGCTTCAAGTATTTTATGAAGAGTTGGTTTTCCGGACATGTATTCTATCGTTTTGTTTATGTCATGGAAGATTTTTCTCTCTCCTTCAACTATAATCGACATTTTTGCTGGGTAAAGTATTCTTGGTTGGAATCCATAGTCCTTTAACACTGGGAATGCTTTGCTCCATGTTCTTCTTGTTTTCATGGTTTGCGCCAAGAAGTCAGTTGTAATTCTGATGGGTTTCCCTTTGTATGTGACTTGTTTTTCTTTTGTAGCCTTCAGAATTTTGTCTTTGTTTTGGGCGTCTAGTATTTTAACTATGATATGGCATGGGGAGTTTCTTTTCTGATCTTATCTATTTGGAGTCCTATGTGCTTCTTGTATTTATATGGGTTTGTCTATTTTTAGTTTGGGGAAATTTTCATCTATTATTCTGTTGAAGATCTGATCAATACTATTCTCTTGAGATTCTTCTCCTTCCTCTATTCCTATGATGTGTAGGATTGATCTTTTCATAGTGTCCCATATATCCTGGTTGTTCCACTTTTGTGTATTTTTAAAATTTTCATATTCTTTATTTTAGCTTTTTAGTTGCTCTGTGTTATCTTCCAGATCTGATATTCTTTGTTCTGCTTCCTCCATTCTATTTCTGAGGCTTTTTCCTTTCCTTTCCTTTCTTCTTGATTGGATGAGTGTTCTATTTCCTTTTTCATTTCATCCTGTGATTTCTTTAGTATTTCCATTTCCTTTTTGAGCTTCTCAGTCTCTTCTTGGTGCTCCTTACTTCACTGGTTAGCTTCCTTTTTCAGTGTTTCTATTTCCTTTTGGAGTTTGTTTTTTTCTCCCTCTAATTCTTTCTGGAGTTTGTCATTCTCTTCCTTTAGCTCTTTCCGAAGTTTGTCACTGTATCCCTCTAGGTCCTTTTTGAGTTTTTCATTCTTTCTCCTAAGTTCTCTGGCTTCTTTATTTTCTTTAATTTCTCTGCATAGGTCTTCAATTATTCCTCTAAGATCTGTTTCTTGGGTCACCTCCAGGGGGATCCCATTGTAGCTATCTCCTACAGGGTTGGTAGAGCTTGGTGCAGATTTATCCTGCACCCTTCCCATGTTGTCCCTTTGTCATGTCCCCGGCATGTACGTTTCTCCCCTTTCTTTTTCTACTCCTTGTTTATGGAGTATTGACTTGTCTAGGTTTCAGGCTTTCAATTTTGTTTATATATTGGATATTGGAAGTATAAGTCACTCTTCCCTTCCTGTTCTGAAGGTTCTCAAAAAAAAAATCCACTTGGATATTCTCTCCTCAATTCCAGTTGGCAGGGGTGGAGCATGGGGGGGGGATGCATGATTTAGTCCGGGACCTGTCTGGAGTGGTGCTGGGCTCTTACCTGTGCTTCAGGTGGTCTTAGCAAGTAAGGCCTGAACCTGAGCACCCCACACAGGAGTTCACTATGGTGCCAGGGCCACTGCTGCTGGCTGCAAGAGGGAAGGGTGACCCAGCCCGGACAGCCACACCCTACAAGGGTTTAGGGTTTAGACCCAAGCTCGCAGGCCACAAACCAGTGAATCAACCATCCAGCAACCCAAGAGTCAATCCACTCCAAGCTCCACCTGTCTGGAGTGGTGCCGGGCTCTTATCTGTGCTTCAGGTGGTCTTAGCAAGCAAGGCCTGAACATAAGCAGCCCACACATGAGCTCACTATGGCGCCACCCAGTCTGTCTTTATGACTATAGCCTGTAATATAGTTTGAAGTCTGGTAAAGTGATCCCCTTTGTATTATACTTTTCACTCAGTGTCACTTTAGCTATTCGGGGTCTTTTTTTTTTTTTCCATATGAATTTAAGGATTTTTTTTCCAAGCCTGTGAAAAAGGTCTTGGGGATTTTAATTGGGTTTGCACTGAATCTGCATATTAATTTGGGTATAATGGACATTTTTGCTATATTAATTTTTCCAATCCATGAGCATGGGAGGTCTTTCCATCTTTTGATGTTATCTTCAATCTCCTTCTTCATGACCCACTCACAATAGCTTCAAAAAAAAATAAAAATACCTAGGAACAAACCTAACCAAAGACACCAAAAATTTCTACAAAAAATTTTAAATGCCTATGGGTATTTCTTAATGTGTAAGTTATGTAAGTAACACTTTGATGACTAAATGTGAGAACATCAGAAATTGTTATATTATACATACTTTAAAAATTTTATTTATTATTTTTTATGTGTATGAGTGTACTATCTGCATGTAGGTTGATGCGCCCATGTTGTGCAATGCTGTTGAGGTCAGAAGAGGGCATCGGATTCTCCTGGAACTGGAGTTAAAGATAGTTCTTAGCTGCCATGTGGGTGCTGAGAATGGAACCCAGGACCTCTGCAAGAGCAGTCGGCACTCTTAATTGCTGAGCCACCTTTCTAGCCCCACACATACTTTTGAAACCCATTTATAGAATTTATATCTATTTAGTAGATTCATTTCTTTTGTGTTTCATAAGTGTCAAATGAAGTAACAGCAGATTTGGACATTTCTGAAGATGGACTAACACAACAATTACTGGCTTTAGTAGATATGGATCATGTACAAAGCTTCTGTAATAGACTTAGAGGATGGACTTAGCTGGTAAGGCTGGGTTAGGGGAGTGCCCATGAGGCCTCATCCTGCCAAGGTCACTCTCAATAGTGACTGGAAATAGTTCCACTAGGCAGTTGTTTTGGTTGTTGGTAGTTTCAGTAAGATTAACATATGGCATTCTCAATAAGATGTGCCCTTGTGCATCTGTGCTTATGATCACACACAGTTCCTCAAACTAATTGTCAACTGGAAAGATCCATTAATGCAATTTAGAATTGTTTCTGCTCATGTCAATTGGAGCCATGTATATTGAAACAGAGAGGTGAGCTCTTCAAGATGGTAGTCAGTAGCAGTAATTCTGTATAATGACTTATAAAGTCAATCAGATTTTCCCTTTTACCAGCCCCTGTGACAGGGATAAATCATGGCTTTTCAGCACTAGTTTACTCTGGGAAAGTAGAATGCAGTCCGTGCATGCCATGTGAAGCAGGCAGATCACCAGCAGCCCGCTCCTACCCCAGATCGGCCCTACAGACCACCAGTGACTGACCCACACCCCAGGTAGACCCCATGGGTCAACCACCTGGCCCCCCCTGGTATTTTTATTTTTTTTTGAAGCTATTGTGAGTGGGTCATGAAGAAGGAGATTGAAGATAACATCAAAAGATGGAAAGACCTCCCATGCTCATGGATTGGAAAAATTAATATAGCAAGGCCTTGTGCACACCTCAGATCACCAGCAGCTGGCCACCACCTTCAGAAGGCCCCACCCATGCCAGGAGGAGCAGTTGGACCACCAGCTGCCTGGCTCACATCCCCAGACAGCTCCTGCCCTGGATCAGCACAGGCTCAGCTCCCATAGGCTTGACAGAGCCCTGCACACCCACCTTGAGTCCAGACCCTAATAGGACCAACTTAGACTCTAGCAGCCCCAGATTAGAAGGGCCACAACTAACTGGTCTCTCCAGTACAAATCAAAAGTGTAAACCTGAAGCCTAGACCACCTAGCCCTTCATAACTAATAAGAAGATAAGGAGATAAGCAGAATCAGGCCTCTGAGACCACCCAGTGGTACAGCCCAGCCCAGACAGGCCCAGACAGGCCCACACAAGCAAGCTGAACCAGGTGGAGCACTGAGACCACCCAGTTGAGTGGCCTGGCCCTTCAGGCCTGCAAAGCCAGCCCAGTTTGTAGACTCCCATCACATGGTGTGAGGTTCAAGCTGACTACACTGCAATAAAGCTGACTGTCAAAACCAGAAGCCCTACTATCTACGAGAACTCATGGAGACTAAACAATACACACCTGTATAATGAATGGGTCAAGGGGGAAATAAGAAATAAATAAATAAAAATATTCCTGGAACTAAACGAAAAGGACAATACAACACAACAAAACCTATGTGATACTTTAAAAGCAGGTCTAAGAGGGAAATTTATAGCCTTAAATGCCTACATTAAGAAAACAGAAAGAGCATAAATAAATGACCTAACACTGCAGTTAAAAACACTTGAGAGACAACAACAAATGAATCCTAAACTCAAAAGACAAGATGAAATAACAAAAATCAGAGTGGAGATCAATGATAGAAGCAAAGAAAACAATACAAAGAAATCAATGAATCCAAGAGCTGGTTCTTTGAAAGAATAAACACGATAGATAGACCTCTAGCCCAGTTAATCAAAAGAAAGAAAAAGCAACTCGAAATTAATAAAATTTGAGATGAAAAGGGAAGCATCACAACAGATAATGGAAAGATCCAGATAATCATTTGAGAATACGTTAAAAACCTATACTCTACTAAATTTGACAACCTAAGAGAAATGTATGAATATCTGAAATCATGAAAATCACCAAAGCTTAACCAAGAAGAGATTGACAGCTTAAACAGACACATAACCTATGAGGAAATTGAAATAGTAATTCAAAATCTCCCGCATAAAAAAGGCCCAGGCCCAGATGGATTTACAGCAGGATTCTATAAAACATTTAATTAAAGAACAGAAAAAGAGAGAGTGAAAAAATTTAAAGAGGACTTACAACCATTATTACTCAAATTATTCAAAGGATAGAAACAGAGGGAAATTACCCAAATTCCTTCTGTGAAGCCAACATCCCTCTAATACCAAAACTAGGCAAAGATACAACCAAAAATAAAACTATAGACCCATTTCATTAATGAACATAGATGCAAAATTACTCAACAAAATACTTGCAAACTGCATACAGGCACACATCAAAAAGGTCACCCATCATGACCAAGTTGGATTCATACCAGAGATGCAGGGATGGTTCAACATACATAAATCAATAAATGTCATAAAGCACATAAATGGACTGAAAGACAAAAACCACATGGTCATCTCAATTGATGTGGAAAGGCCTTCAACAAAATTCAGCATGCCTTCATGTTTAAAGTCCTAGAGGGAATTGGACTGGAGGGCACAATCCTCAACATAATCAAAGCCATATACAAAACACCCACAACCAACATCATTCTAAATGGGGAAAAATTAGAAGCATTCCCCTTAAAGTCAGGAACCCAGCAAGGCTGCTCCCTATCTCCACTCCTTTTCAATATAGTGCCTGCTAGAGCAATAAGAAAAGGCAATCAAATGAGAATTATATCTTTTTGTAGAAGACATCATAGTTTACCTAAGGGATGTTAAAAACTCGACCAGAAAACTCCTAGAAATGACTAATAATTTCATAGAGTATCAGGATACAACATTAATCTAGAAAAATCAGCAGCCTTTCTTTATACCAACAACAAACAATTGGAGAAGGACTACAAGGAAGATTTCCCATTCACAATAGCCTCAATAAAAATAAAATGTCTCCAAACAAATCTGACCAAAGACACTAAAGATCTCTACAATGAAAATTTAAACCCTTGAAGGCTATTGAAGAAAACACCAGAAGACGGAAGGACCCCCCATTCTCATGGATTGGAAGAATTAATATAGTAAAAATGACCACCCTATACAAATTAATATACATATTCAATGCAATCCCAATTAAAATCCTGATGAGTTTCTTCACAGATTTAGAAAAAAAAATCCTTAAGTTCCTATGGAAAAACAAAAGACCTCAGATAGCCAAAACAACCCTGAGCAAAGAGAGCATGCAGGGGCGATTACTATACCAGATTTCAAACTATATTACAGGGCTATAGACATAAAAACAGCCTGGTACTGGCACAAAACAAACCCATAGGTCAATGGAACAAAATTGAACATCCAAACCTGAGCACATGCAATTTCAGCCACCTCATATTTGACAAAGGGGCCAAGAAGACTCAATGAAGAAAAGACAAGCTGGCAAAACTGTGTCACCACTTGTAGAAGAATAAAAATAAATCCCTACCTTTCACCCTGCACAAAAATCAACTCCAAAGGGATCAAAGACGTCAGTGTGAAACCTGAAACTATGAAGGTGATAGAAGAAAACATTGGCAGCAACGTACAAGATATAGGCATAGAAAAAGACTTTCTGAATCAGACAGCAGCTGTGCAGGAGAAAAGGTCAACAATTGACAAGTGGGACCTCATTAAACTCAAAAGTTTCTGTGCAGTGAAAGAAACAATCAAAGCAGTGAAGAGAAAACCCACAGAGTGGGAGGAAACCTTCACCAGTGATACATCTGACAGAGGATTAACACCCAGCATATATAAATTACTCAAAATACAAAGGAGCAAGAAAATAAATGAGCCAATCAAAAGACAGAGTAAAGAGCTGAAAAGAGTTCACAAATGAAGAAGTAAAGATGGCTGCAAAATATATTTAAAATGTTCAACATTGCTAATAATTAAGAAAATGCAAATTAAAACCACTTTAAGATTTCACCTTACCCCAGTAAGCCTGGCTATAATCAAGAAAACAAATGATACCAAATGCTCAGAGGTTGTGGGGAAAGGGGAACACTCATTCACTGCTGGTGGGAATGCAAACTCATGCAACCCCTATGGAAAGCACTGTGGAGAACTCTTAAAATATTCCAAATGTACCTACCATCTCATACCTACCAGTCATACCACTTCTGGGTATATACCCACAAGACTCATCCTATTGCAGAGATACATGCACAACCATGTTTATTGCAGCTCTCTTCACAATATCAAAGACCTGGAAGCAACCCAAGTGTCCCTCCCTCAACTGATGAGTGGATAAAGAAAATGTACATCTACACAATGGAGTTCTATGCAGCAGTAAAGAAAAAGGACATCATGAAATTTGCAGGTAAATGGATGGAACTAGAAGCCAGTATGTTAAGTCCAGAAAAACAGTCCCAGAAAAACAAATGACAAATGGTTTCCCTCATTCATGGATCCTAGCACCAAATCCTTATTTGTAAAACAAACTGAGTATTTTTTCTTTTTTAGTAAATATAATATCTGATGCCACTACAAAAAAAGAGTACATTAAAACATGCATCAATTTGATCTGTAATTTAGTAATGTAAAGTAATATTTCTTTCTACTTGATGTAACTCTACTGTTAAGAAGTAAATCTCTAAACATGTTTTGGACTTCACCTATAGTTTATTTTCAGATGTCATAATTTTGGTGTATGTGTGGAGTGTATACATGCATGCTTTGGAGCAATATAAAATTAAAGGGTACAACAACAACAACAACAACAAAAGACCTGTTCAATGAACTGACCTAACAGTAAACTTCTGCCCTAAACAGTAAATTTCTGCATTGACAAATTCAAAAAAGACTGAGAAAAAGATGCAAGACATGTATGACAGAATGCAGGAGGTATGGAGGGGTGGAGGGCATGGAAGGAACAATAGGTTTAAATTTTATTAAGAAATAACAATGTTGTATGAAATGTGCAAAAGTTCAATAAAAAATAGCAAAAAACGTTGCAAAAAAAAAAAAAAAAAAGAAAAAGAAAAGAATAAGTAGAATGCCCAAAACGTACTTACTGAGCTGGTTATTCTCAACCAGTTCTACCTACTAGACCCCAGCATTCTCTTAATAGCATCACTTTCTCCATTGCAATATACTGTGTATAGAAGGAGAAGTAAGTCCATTAGCTAGGTCAGAAACTTCTGCTAGCACTTACTATTTATGCGGCATGTCATATGCTAATTAGTCTCTTTGAACATCATATATTCTCCTTAAGATTTAGTTGTGGAGATCAATGGTGATAAAACATTTAAATTACTTAGTTCAGTGCTTGGCCCGAGGTGAGATTCAAATAATGTTAGATGTAATGAAGTTTCAAATGCTACAGGGACAATTGGAAAGACTAAGGCCAGCATAGCTTTGGAAGTCAGGCAGAAATGTGACTAGCCTTTCATTTGACAATATACATGGTTTCAGAGCCAAGCATTTGACCTGAGGAGATGGATGGGGGCATCTCTAAGGGGAAAGGGGATAAGCGGAGGAAGAATCCAGCAGTGGGGAAGCACACAGCAGCAGAAATCTCAGCAGCTATAATGAGCCACACGGAGTCTTTTTACGGCTCTCCCAACTCCTCTTTAAGACAGGCAAGGTGAGCTTTTGCTTTGCACTATTTAAATTTCAAGTAATGTTTTATTCCTTCCTTGAGGGAAAAAAAACACACACACACAATTGCGAATGCAAGCCTTGCTATGAATTTACAATGAGAAATCATTACAAATTATGCATATGTTAAAAGATGGCTGATAGTATAAGCATCACCATATCAGTATATTTTATTAGATAATTGCCAGGTAGACTTATATAACATCTTTTCCTATAAATTTTGATTGCATGGCATTAAACCACCTCTTCACGTAGCAATAATTTTCTCATATTATAGAGTATTCAAAACAGGAACTCTTCTCACCACTATTTTTTTTTTTTTTTGGTCTTTTTGAGATAGGGTTTCCCTGTAGTCCCAGCTGTGCTGGAACTCACTCTGTAGACCAGGCTGGCCTTGAACTCACAAAGATCCTCCTGCCTCTGCCTCCCGAGTGCTAGGATTAAAGGCGTGCGCCACCACGCCCGGCATCTCACTGCTATTTATATCATCTCCATTGTCATTTACCTTTGCAATGCCTTGACATTTTGACTATGGGCTGAACCATGTGATTAGATTTGGCTAATGAGATATTAGGGGATGTGAACCAAATAAAGCATGAAAGCCATGTATGTGCACAGATGTGCTTTCTCTCTCTTTGCTTCGGTTTTTGCAACAAGAATATTCCTAGACTGACATGCAGAGCTGAGCCCAGGCGTCTTCTTTGTTGCAACTGGAGCTGGCCTTGATCAGCCTAGAGCTGAGCTAGCTAGCTCCCAGTGGTAGAAGGAAAGCAAGCCAACACCCAAAGAGCCGACTAGTCAGTTGTCAATTTTCATTAGGTCTCTTCCTCATGAAGCAGGATGCGTGTGGTTGAATGGCATGGAAGTGCTACAGTTTTCATTTCACAGTCCCAGTCAAGTAATATGTACTCAGGAAAGAGAAACTCTCTTTCAGTATAGTTAAGCAACAACCAAATATTATGCATTTAGATATGTACTTAAGAAAATATACAGTAATGTTCTAATATTTTTAAAATGTCATTACTAGTAACCAAACATTCACACAACAATATAATGTGTTTGACAAAATTCGACAACAACCTGCCTGTTAAGTTTTTAAAAGATTTGTTATATAATGCCTGTAACTCTTGTTTGTACTAATGGTGCTGCTATTGTTTTTTTTTCCAAACCATAGGGAGTTAGGTAAGATCTCCTTTGCATATTTTAAAATCAAAACAGAGCAAAAACATGGTGTGTTCCTATATGTATTGGTCCTAACAATGAACTTTTTTTCTGATAGCCAAATCTTTTACTTTGAATAGACCTCTATGGGAAATTAATCTGCTTAAATCGTTATACATCTTCATGGAAGAGTGCTCCACAAACTGCTTTTGGTGTTGCACCTCTTATACTGTAACCATGTACTTCTTCTGTAACCATGTGCTCCTGAGACCACTCTGAAGGACACATGGGTAGCCAGACAAGACCTCTGGGCATCTTTGATTCACATAGTGAAATAGTAAATGACCACATGGGCTAGAAGGTATATTACTGGCAATCATTTCCATATATAGACAACTACTGTATGTAATGACTCAAAAAGTGATTGTGAAATGTGTAAGTAGATCTATAGTTAATTTGAATGTATAATCAGCTAAATCTCCTCATAGCTGGGTCCCTAAACATCTGTGTCCACTTCAAATATCATCTAACTATGAAGAATTAAAACAGAGGAAGACAGACAGCAGAACAAATAGTTTTCCATTTTTCAGAGCCCTGACTGCATAAATATGGCATTTGACCTCCTCCTCTGATGCATTTGAACCCCAGCATTTGAAGGGCTTATGGTAAGAGACAGGAAATTAGCCAGAAACTCTATTTGTGATACTCTTAGATGAGCAGGTTTCTCATTCCTCATCAAAGAAGCATCTTTGTGTAGTGGCAAAAGTTAATCCAGGGACTTACAACTAACTGGTCAGAGTTCAGAGAACAAGTGACTGTGAAGTGCTCAGTAACAAATGGAACATCCATGTTATGCTCCTTCTCTCTAAAGAGGGTTCAGAGACCATAGCGGGACAGGGGAAGATTGTAAGAGGCAGAGCCTGGGGAGATAGGGACGAAATGGTGTCTCCTGAACATGACAGGACCGATGTGGTCGTGAACCTGTGGCAGTGGTGGTTGCCTGAACAAGACCTGCCAAGATCAAGCCAGTCAGCATTGTAACATCCCAGGTCACAGAATTAGCAAGAAGGAAAACTAAGCCTCAAGATCTGACTCTCATAGAGGAAATATTTTGCTTTTTCCCCTCTAATGATAGTTTTCAGTATCTCCTATAACATTAAAATTCAAAACTCAAAATTCAAAGTACAGTTTCTACTAATTATGAATAGCTTCCAAACTGCCACAACATCAAAACTCTTCAACTGAGTCATCATAATCTAGTGACCATCTTGAAGTAATATTTACTTTCTGAATATTTCTTTCTTTATTCTTTTTTAAAATTTTATTTATTTATGTGTATGAATGTACTGTCTGCATGCAAGTTTGTACACCCGTGTCGTGCAATGCCGCGGAGGTCAGAAGAGGGTCTCAGATTCCCCTGGAACTGGAGTTCTCCTGGAATTGGAGTTACAGACGGTTCTCAGCTGCCATGTGGGTGCTGGGGATCGAACCCGGGTCCTCTGTAAGAGTGGTCGGCGCTCTTAACCACTAGGCCATCTCTCCAGCACAACTTTCTGAATATTTCTTAAGTTATCTCATTTCATAATAATATCTCCAAATGAGCTTACTATATACAACTTTGTAATAATAACCCGGCTAAGGTCAAAAGTGGAGACAGAACTTGATTCCTGTCAGTAAACTATATTAGTGTGTTTATATTTATTCTACTGTGGAGGGGTAACACCCCTCCTTATATTAGAGGAAGATTTCAGGATGTGCAAAGCCTCAACTAGTTAGTATCTTTGAAATCAATGCTACCACAGCTCTTACAGTTCATGAGCCCGTGTCCATGGTTACTGACTTGAGAGCTAACCCAGATACACTTGTTTCCCAGGAGACAGGGCTGAGACACTCTAAGTCTATAATAACAATGAACCATAAACTTTATTCTTTTGAAATAAGGAAGAGCCATAATAAACTGGATTTGTACATAGAGTTGATGTTGTTTTATGCAGCCCAGCAGTAAAATACAAGCTCGTCTTTTCTTTTTTTTTAATTTTATTTATTTTTGTATGTATATGAATGTACTGTCTGCATGTAGATTTGTGCACCCATGTCGTGCAATGCTGTGGAGGTCAGAAGAGGGTCTCGGATGCCCCTGTAACTGGAGTTCTCCTGGAATTGGAGTTACAGACGGTTCTTAGCCACCATGTGGGTGCTGGGGATCGAACCTGGGTCCTCTGCAAGAGATGTCAGTGCTCTTAACCGCTAGGCTATCTCTCCAGCCCCCAGGCTTGTCTTTTCTTTGGTTGGCTTTCTATTTAGATTGCAAAACATCATTTATTTTCTCCTGGGTGGAAGAGACCCCAGGCTAAAAGGAAACAGAGTATCGGCCACAGTCTGAGTGTGCTTGCTATCTCTTGCCCTACTTATTGGTATAATGCATTCTGTCTTGTGAAGTCAGAGAGAGCCAAGAGCACAGCTTTCATTTCTAAGGTGTTAAGAAATAACTAAACTCATGGTACAAATGACATCAAAGGAAATGCCTGATGTTCCTGTTGTCTGGGGAAGAGTCTCAGCTTATATCTAAAATTTCTGCTGTGTGTTACAAAGAACACAGGCCAATGAGATCATCATCAATGTGAGTAGTCCAAACCAAATGGCCTTCAGGGGGCAATGGCTTGTTAATAATTTTTAGTGCAGGTTTGGGGTAGGTTTACTACATAAAGTGGCCTAATCAAAGCTGATTTGAACAGTTGAAAGAGATCTCGTGTCATTACAGAGGCTGTTTTCACTGTCTAGTGAGAATAAAATCAACCAAATGTGATTAAGACATTGTTCTTCCAGATTGGAGAAGGGGTGCTTTATACAGAACTTCCTAGCACAAATTGCCTACTTCAAATCATTTTAAGCTTTATAAAATTTGTTGATAAATATGTCTTTCTTTTGCCAGTACAATAAATCCTTTATGAAGGTTGGGCACACATTATTGCTAGTGTGAAGACAAGGAGGTTCAGGATTTGGGTTGTGAAGGTCACTCAGAAAAGGCCACATAATTTATAAGTTGCAGAGCTCCGTCTTGCCCCTGGGTTCTTATATAGTAGCCCCCTTCCTTTTTCTGTGTGTTATGATGCTTTTATATTTAGAAGACTTGCTAGTTCTAACTAATTTCTAGAGATAGGAAACAACCAATCCAAAACTTTACCCCAATATATCTCCTTTCTTTGACTCTCATTAACCAACTTACTATTTTCCAACCCTAAACCATCACAAGGCCAGGTACCTAATGACTAGAGCCAACCTTACAGCCTGGATCCTGGCAACATTACTCATACTAACCCACTCCAAACTGCTCACCCTGCCTTGCCCACTTCTCACAGAAAGGAAGGAAAGGGGGCAGGGGGTCTTAAGAGAGAGAGAGTAAAGAATGGAAGGAGAGAGACAGTGAGCTGAAGAGCCCGTGTGGTATCCAGGCATTGCCTCCCTCTCTTCTGACTCAGGGACTTTTTTCATGTCCTGTTAGTCTTGCCTATCCATGCTTAGGGGTGGGGCCATCCACGGGTGCACAGCCAACCTTCAAGGGACTGCACTCCTAAAGACACCTGACCTTCCCCATACACACCAGCATCCATCAGGTGTGATCAGCTCCTCAGCTAGGGATGGAGGCTTGTGTCCTGACTCTATCTGTGCTGGAATGCTGACTGGCTTGATCTCGCGAGAGCAGCCACACGGGGCCTCGACATCATGAGTGCCATGGTCCTGCCATGGTCAGAGGATACTGCCTCATTCCAGTCCTCAACAACCTCTGTCCCCTCCCACTGTGGTCCGTGGAGCCTTGAGGAGAAGGACTGTAATGTAGACGTCCATTGGTTGCTAAGCACTTCACAGACACTTGTTCTGTGAACTTTGGCCATTTGTAAGTCTCTGGATTAACTTCTGCCCACTACACAAAAACACTTATTTGATGGGGAATGAGAGTTCTGATAATCAGTGAGTATTATAAATGTCGTTTCTAGCTAATTCCGTGTCTCTTTCCACAAGCAAATGATATTATTATTATTATTATTATTATTATTATTATTATTCACTCTGACAAGGATCCTCCCATTTTTACAGGGAAAATACCCAGTGGGATTTATTTAATGATAGTTACATTTAACTTTGCATACTTTATGAACCATTGTATCAGTTTGTTTTTTGTTGCTGCAATAAACACTATGACCAAAAAGTAGCTTGGTGAGATAAGAGTTTATTCCATCTTATAAGTTACAGGCCATCATTCAGGTGAGCCAAATAGGCAGGAATTTGGAGAAAGCAACTGAAGCAGAGAGCAGGGAGGACTGCTGTTCACTGGCGTGGTCAGTTACCTTTCTCATTTAATCCAGACACCCCTGCCTAGGGATGGTGCCACCTTTAGTGAGATAAGCCATCCTACACCATCTAGGAATTAAAACACCCCATAAAAATGGCCAAAGACCAGTGTGATCTGCCAAATTCTTTTCTTGTGGTTCCCTCTTCGAAGTCGACTCTATTTTATGTCAAGTTGACAAAAACTAACTGTCACAGCCATCGTGCCTTTGTCTTCCAGTGACTCTCAGAAAGCTTGTTTCTGAGCTTTGCTAATAGAGCTTCATAGATGCAAGACTTTCCCCACGGATGAAGAAAACACAAATGATAGTTATGTCATATTAAATTTACTATCCAGAACCTTAGAGCAGCAGCACATCTTCCAATGGTATCTTGAGCTCTTAGAAAACATCCATTGATTTTAGAATGTTCTCTGTGTCAGTGTAACCTGAATCCCCACCTTCCAGTAGCAGGATGGATATGAGCTAGCGAGTAGAGTGGAAAGGGCACGCCCACTTCCAGAAGGAATGCCCACTCATGGGAAACATGTTAAGACAGACCTGAGAGCACAACACTGTAAGAGAACATCCAACAGAAGGGGTCCTTGGCCTCCCAGGGCATTGGTCTTAAATACTTTTAGACTAATAGGTATGGAGTGCCACGGACGGTCAACTGTATGTGGCACAGAGCCTGTAGAAGAGACAGAGTGATGCTTCAGTACGAGACAAGCAAAAGGATGCCTTCCACTATCTCCATACTCTCATGGGTGATAGGCTAAAGGTAGTATCTTAGTTGGAACTCTGACAGCTGAGACCCAAGTTACAGGTGCATATGTAGCCCGAATCCAAAAATCTTCAGTAGATCAGAGACCTGAACTCATCTTGGGCCTGACCTGAATCAGAGATCATTTAATTCAGTATATAAGCACACCATCTGTGGATTAATTTCTCACAAGACCATGAAAGAAATACATTAGTTTGCAGAGAACTGTTTATTTAAACTTCTTCCTAGAACAAAGGCCAAAGAGGTCAGGGACAATCTGTTCTCTGATGATTTCCTCTAAACTGCCATACTCTCTCCTGCCTGAAGAGGGAGGCTCTCAAGACTCAAGAAGGCAATGAAACTTACAAAGGCCGGAAAGCTCAAAAACTTATAATATTCACAAGGACCTTATATAAGGCTGTCAAAGCAGTAAGCAGTTTCTGTGGCGCATGGCCTACAAGTTGTGCAAGGAACTCCAGACATGGCTTTAATGACCTGTCACCTATGCTAGGGTAGGTTTTTGGTAGTGCCACGGCATTTGAGTCACTATGCTCATGTAAGCAACCCTTCACCCATGCTTTAAAGTGAGCCGTCACCCACACTCTTGTAAGTAACCCTAATAAACTCATTGGTTCACAAACCTAGATTTTGGTGGAATCATCTTTGCCTGTTGCCAGTGCCCTCTCCTAGGGTTCGCCCCTTCCCAGGAATTCACACAACACATTCCCACAGGTGTGTCCCAACAGAGCCCATTACAACATCTTGATGATCTCTTGCCTGAGAAAAAACACACGCATAGTGTGTTCCAACTGGCAAGAAAAAAGCAAGGCCTATGTAGACCTGGGCTCAGAAAATTCTACCCTGATAGCTCTGCTGGCTCAATCTGGTTTCAGGTACTGAAAATGTCTTCACAATGCTAAGAAAGCCAGGCTTGGGTGTCCATGCCTATAATCACAGCTCTCCAGAGGCAGATGCAAGAGAAATGAAAATTCAGGGCCAACTTGGGCTACACAATGAGCTCTTATCTCCTTATGCACAAAGCCCTGGATTTGATACCTAATTCTTCAAGGGGAAAAAAGAAGTTTAGGGACGCCAATCCCAAAGCACAGGTCCTCTGAACTACAGGGTCTAAGCAGAGGCCCTGCTTGTCCAGGTGTTGTGATGATACTGAGCTCCATCATTGATTCTTGGTACTTAGTCTGCTTAACAAGACAATCAAAAGATTAAGGCACATAAAATGTAAAGCCTTGGGGCTGGAGAGATAGTTCAGTGGTTAAGAGAGCACCGATTGCTCTTGCAGAGGACCGGTTAGATTCTCAGCACCCACATGGTGGCTAATAACCATCTTTAACTCCAGTTCCAGGGGAATCCGATGCTGTCTTCTGACCTCTGCGGCATTGCATGACACGGGTGCACTAACCTACGTGCAGACAGTACAGTCATACACATAAAAAATAATAAATAAATAAATTAATTAATTAAAAACATATAAAGCCTTACTTTCTGAACCAAATACCATCCATTTGGCCTTCCAGTTCTAACCTAACTTCTTTCCATCTATACTCTGCCCTAGCAGGTTGACTGGTAAGGACTACATTATCAACCATGTCCCCTTCCCAGATACCACCACTCCTCTCAGACAGCTTTCTCCACACTAATCTTTTTCTCTCTGGGTTTCTGGTCCACAGTACCGATTTGGAATCTTCCAGCTCCGAGATACTGAATTATCTATAGGGGTCGCTTCACCCCTTTCCTAAGTCCTGGCTCATCTAGAAGCTTTGTAATAGTCCAATGCTGTTGCACTTGTAAATGGAATGGTTGGTTGAAGATAGGGTGGAAACACAATAAACAACTAGAGGATCTCCTGGTAGTAGCCAGCTGACCATAGAGCTATCAGAAAGACTTAACCTTGTGCAATCAGCTACATGGTTCACACTTTAGGTCTAAAGCTGTAAGCCAATTGCGGGAAAGGATTTGGGTGTCTTCTCATTGAGTTCAAGAAAACTCCCTGGCTGCTTTTGAGAGCACTGTTCCTGGCTCTCTGCAGACCCCGTTATGGTCCAAGGTTACTGCCAATCATCATGCTCCTCCTGAAAACCCAAGGGGTCAGAGTGGGGGTCTCTGGGATCTCCTCTAGCACTGGTGCTTAGGATTTAGAGAAGCCATGAGCAGAAACACCTGAGATCCTTCTTCAAAAATTTTCAGTGTCCTAAATAGAGATGGTTTGCTATAATTTCAAATATTTAAAAAGTATAAATAATAGGATCAAATCATTAAGTAAAATGTGTTCTATAGTTCTACTCTGAAAAATAATATTCAAAATAAAAATTTTGCTATAAAGCTATAAAGACTATAGCTTTTTAGCAAAAACATGAACACTATATACATGAATTTTAATCAGCATTATGCATATCTTAATATGTTGATTGATGATTTTTGAATGAGTAATACAGATTTGCATAGTTAAGCCGTGTCACATTAATTCCAATAAAAAAATCATTTCAGGGGCTGGAGAGATGGCCTAACGATTAAGAGCGCTGATCGCTCTTACAGAGGACCCGGGTTTGATCCCCAGCACCCACATGGCAGATGAGAACCATCTGAAACTCCAATTCCAGGAGAACTCCAGTTCCAGGGGAATCTGACACCCTCTTCTGACGTCCCTGGCATTGCACGACACAGGTGCACAGACCTACATGCAGACAGTACATTCATACACATACAGAAATAAATAAAAAATTTAAAAAAAGTTTAAAAAAATTGTTTCAGAAAAATGTCTTCTTTGCTACCAAAATGTCTTCACAATTTGTGTTCTTTGTCTAATAGGATCTAAATGATAAAAGAAAATATAGTAGCACATAGTGTTACACACCTCTGACCCCAGCACTGAGGAGACAGAGACAGAAAGACAGTAAATTCAAGGTCAGGCTGGATGGTTTAATGAGACCCTGTCTCAAAAGCTTTTTTATCAAGTAAATAAAATTGTATTCAAAGTATACAGATGCTGTAAGAGCTCTTTTATGTGTGTGTATATAAATGCATGTTGGTGTATATGTACATGCATTTGTGTGTTGGAGACCAGAGCTGTGCATGTGGTGTGTGTGTGTGTGTGTGTGTGTGTGTGCGTATGTGTAGATCTTGGGTGTCATTTCTCATGCACTATCTCCCCCCCCCCTTTTTTTTTTGAAAGACTCTCACACTGGCCTAGAGCTCACTGGCTAGAACACACCAACAACCCCAGGGATCCACCTATCTCTGCCTCCCCAGCCCTGGGATTAATTACCAGCTTGCAATGCCAGGCCTTGCTTCTTTTACAAGGGTTCTGAGGACTGAATGCAGGTCTTGATGTTTGCAAGGCCAGGGCTTTAGCAACTTTATTATTTCTTCTGTCCTTAATAGCTCTTCATACAAATGTAAATTACAGTGCAAACATGGGCTGAGGAAATGGCTCAGTCAGTCAAGTGCTCCTCTCAGGAGCATGAAGAACAGAGTTTGGATCCCCAGTAACTGTATAACATCTGGGCATGCCCACATGCATCTGCAGAGCTAGGGGATGGAGATAGATCCAGTGCTCACTGGTGAGCCAGCCTGGCCCAATTGATGAGCTCTGGGTTCACTGAGAGACCCTGCCTCAAGAGATAAAGTGGAGATTGATTAAGTAAGGCACCCAATGTTGACCTATGGCCTCCAAACATATATAAACACGTGAACAAACACCTGTGTGCACATTACACATATTCACACAACCATGTGCAGATACCACATGAACACATACACACACTACTCAAGTAATAAGATGGAAAAGCAACTGAGGAAGATACCACTGTCAGCCCCTGATGCACAACCTCACATACACCTGCACGTACACTACATTCACAAACACATACAAACAAAATTCAAACATTGCAGCTATTTTTGTTAATGGTTAGTTTTCTCCTAAGTGTCTAAAATAATGAGAATTGCAATGTGAAATAATATTAAGGAATTCTAAATATTCAAAAAATATTACATAATGTTAGCCTTTTTAATTAGATTTTCTCTTATCAAAAACTCCCACAAGTTTAGAATTCAATATCCATCTAGTTCCCAATATGAAATGTAACTTCTTCTTTCACACAGTAAGCATTAATCATCAACTTCACACAGCCTAGAATCACCTGAAAAGGAAATCTTTTAGTTTGAGAATTTCACACATGCACATAATGTGGTTTTTTTTTTTTTTTTTTTTGGTCTTTTTGATACAAGGTCTCCCTGTAGCCCCAGCTGTCCCTAACAAATCCACCTCCCTTTTCCCCTCCCCTCAAATTCCTCCTCTGTCCTTTTCCCTCCCAATTTCATTCGCTTTTTCTTTTTTTAAAAATATTTTATTTATTTGTGCTCTTTCTGGTTTTTTTACTTATTTTTTTTTTATGTGTATGAGTATACGGTCTGAATGCAGGTTGATGCACCCGTGTTGTGCAATGCTTCGGAAGAGGGCATCGGATTCTCCTGGAACTGGAGTTAAAGATGGTTCACAGCCACCATGTGGGTACTGGGGATCAAACCCAGGTCCTCTGCAAGAGCAGTAGGTGCTCTTAACCACTAAGCCATCTCTCCAGCCCCCTCATGCGCCTTTTTTCAGATGGGTCCATGGGCCTGTCTGTGAGGGATTGTCTTGATTGATAATTGACATAGGAGGGCTCAGCCTACTTTGAGTGGTGCGGTTCTTGGGCGAAGGATCCTGGGTTATGTAACAAACTAGTTGAGCATGAGCCTGAAAGGAAGACAGGTAGTGAGCCAGCAAGCAGCATTCCTGCGGGTTCCTGGCTCGAGTTCTTGCCCTGACTTCCCTCCCCAAGTTGCTTTTGGTCACAGTGTTTTATCAAGGCAACAGAATGAAACTAGAGCACATATGGTATTTCTAGATCTGATATACACAAACATAAAATAAATGTGAATTCTTCATTTATTTACTATGTATTCCAAACTGTTGTTCACTAGCTATGTATGATTGTTATGAATTTATATATTTCAGAAGCACAAATTAATATACACAAAATAGAAGGAAAAGAGAAAACACTTGGAACTACCAAGAAACAATATTACACCACTTAGTGCCTGACAGTTGGGGAACTAAAGACAGTCATTCTTAATGGTAACAATTGATGGGGCCCACCCGGCCGGCCGGGTCAAGATGGTGCTGAGGGGAGGTAGAGGAGGAGAGACCCGAGTTGTTTGCCAAAACCTCTGGTTGGGGAGAGATAAGGACAAGCGGCATGAATTACAATTGTCAGCCGTGTATGCCAATCTGCCCCAGAGGGTCAGGGGGGCTGCAGGAACATTGGTCATTTGCTTTCGCGCCTTAATGCCTTTTGTGGCTGTTTTGTATATAAGTCACTGCCCTGCTTGCAATAAAGTGAGCCCTTGCTTGACGAGCTCCCCGTCCGTGAGTTCTCTTGCGGACAGTAGACACTCATCATCCCGCTCAGCCCCATCCACCAAGGAGGCCCGCTGGCTCGAGCCTCCTCTCCCCCGTCCCTCTTCAGGTGACGCCACAACAATAGCAAAGGTTATTATTAGCTATTGTAGTTTTAATTCTGGTTTTATTTTGTGGCTTTCCGATTTTCCTTTGGTCTGTGTTGTAGAATTATTTTAGGAGTATTTTTTTTATTAATTTTATTTATTTCTGTATGTGTATGAATGTACTGTCTGCATGCAAGTTTGTGCACCCGTGTCGTGCAATGCCGCGGAGGTCAGAAAGAGGGTGTCGGATTCCCCTGGAACTGGAGTTCTGCTGGAATTAGAGTTTCAGATGGTTCTCAGCCGCCATGTGGGTGCTGGGGATCGAACCCGGGTCCTCTGTAAGAGCGGTCGGCGCTCTTAACTGCTAGGCCATCTCTCCAGCCCTCTAGGAGTATTTTAAATAAAGATCATCAATTCAATTTTTACCTTACCTAATTATATCCTTATTCTGATCCACTTGAAAGACCACAGGGATACTAGCTCCCACAATAGTTATCTGAAGTTTATCTAGAGAATAGATAGTTTAATGGATAAAATCATCATTTTGACTGTTAAAATCTGGTCTAGTTCTCTCTCTCNGGGCAAAGGTCCGTTTTGATAATCACAGCAAGAGAAGATGAGATCTTTGCCAACTCCTGTCTGATGCATCAGTGGAAATGGCAATGAAGTGAAAATTAACATAAGGCAACTGAATGTAAAGATTGTTTAGAGGGTTTCTATGTTGCCCAGGTTTTTATGGACTCTAGGCTCAGTGATGTGCTGCGAAGCTCCGTAAGTGCTGGAACTTGGTGTCTGACCCAGGAAAGACTTGATAAGTTAAACACCTATTGATGAAACGTGAAAAAGATTAAGCTGAAAGAAATTTACTTTCTAATGTAATTGCTCTCGTCTTGAACTGGAAGCCAAGATTCTGTGTTCAAGTTATGTGGACAATTTGTCTCAAGATATATGAGAATCAAACATTTTTGCCAGCTGAGCATGGTGGCCACACTGTAGTCTCAGTCAATAGTTGGGAGATGGAGGGTGGAGATCTGAGTTTCACGGTCCAGCCTCATAGTGAGTTCAAGGCTGGCCCATGCTGCAGGGACCCTGCTACAGTTTCTCCTCTCATCTTTTCTCGCAGGTCTTTCTCTGTTCATATATACTATATAATATATATTATATATATATATACATATATATTATAGAGAGAGAGAGAGAGAGAGGCGAGAGTATATATATATATATATATATATATATATATATGAACAGAGAAAGACCTGGAGAAAGAATGAGAGAGAAAGCTAGCAGGGGTCTCCTGCAGCATGGGCCAGCCTTGAACTCACTATGTAGGCTGACCGTGAACTCAAGATCTTCCTACCTCCATCTCCCAACTATTGACTGAGACTACAGGTGTGTACCACCATGCTCAGCTGGCAAAAATGTTTGATTCTCATATATCTTGAGACAAATTGTCCACATAACTTGAACACAGAATCTTGGCTTCCAGTTTCAAGAAGAGAGAAATGTAATTAGAAAGTAAAATTTCTTTCAGACTTAATCTTTTTCACAGTTTCATTAATAGGTGTTAACTTATCATCTTTTCCTGGGGTCAGACTACCAAGTTCCAGCACTTAGGAGGCTTAGCAGAACAATCACTGGAGCCTAAGAGTCCATAGAAACCTGGGCAACATAGAAACCCTCTAAACAATCTTTACATTCAGTTGCCTTATGTTAATTTTCACTTCATTGCCATTTCCACTGATGCATCAGACAGGAGTTGGCAAAGATCTCATCTTCTCTTGCTGTGATTATCAAAACGGACCTTTGCCCACTGTGAACAAATACACCGAAAGGAATGGAGCTGATAAGAAGGTTTTATGTTTGTTTTGAGATGAAAACTCATCATACCAACTGTTCCGAGTGCCTCTTGAAAACCGGGCTCCTCTTCCAGAGAGAAAAATACAATTGAGTGTAAGGTCCTTTTAAAACAGCATGGAGCCGGGCGTGGTGGCGCACGCCTTTAATCCTAGCACTTGGGAGGTAGAGTCAGGCAGATCTTTGTGAGTTCAAGGCCAGCCTGGTCTACAGAGTGAGTTCCAGGACAGCTGGGGCTACAGGGAGACCCTGTCTTGAAAAGACCAAAATAAAATAAAATAAAATAAAAAATAAAATAGCAGTGGAATTTGGAAATATTTTTTTGTTTTCTACTAAAGCCCACTCTCAACCCACTCCCCGTAAACAACAAAACAACAAGTTATGCTAAAGGTGTTAGAATGATCTTTCAACTTCTTCCTGGAGAAGCACCTTTTAAACAGAACAATTTGTAGTTATAATGATGACCATACAGGTGTTGGAATGGCATCCTGCTTCATCCAGCTGTTTGCCAATTCCTTTATCCTCCCGAAGACAGAAAAAGAAGGCTAGTGACCCCAAGAGCTCTTCTGTTCTCAGTACGGGATAATTACACCCATTGGATATCCTAAAAATTTCCCAAGACATTCTGGTCTGACCAGAGAAGAAGGCCCACAAGTCAGATGAAGAGACCCTGAGTTCCTCCTCCACTGGATGCAGATGTTCTGAGGTCTCTAGATATTTCTAAACATCGAAACAAACCCATAAGTGCCCAAGCAGTGGAACAGAAGCATCTGAAACAGGCTGGTCCTTGAGTTGCACACGAGTGTATGTGTACTGTTGAGTATTTTATTTTCAGTGCCCAGAAATTGAAACTCCTAATGCAAACTAAAATATAATTCAAAATGAGACCAAACAAAGAGGACTAGTATACCTGACCAGCCTCTGAAAGGCTCCATATGCTGGAAATGCAAGAGATTCTGGAATTCTTTTTAATTTTAAATTAATTAATAATTAATTTATGTATGTGAGTGATGTGCTTGCATGGATGTAAGTGAGGCATGTGTGGGCAATGCCTGTGGAGGCCAGAAGAACTGTCGGATGCCCTGGAACTGGAGTGACAGCCCTTTGTTAGCCTCCATGTGGTGCTAGGAACTGAACCTGGGTCTTCTGCAAGAGCAGCCAGTGCTCCTAACCACTGAGCCATCGCTCCCTCTCCAGTTCTTTTCAAATACTGCATTTTGATTTTTCAGAATTAAGAAAAAAATAGCCGAGAGAGCCAATGGCTCGGCAATGCCACAGCATTAGATCTGCCAGGGAAGACAGAGGAAGTGGGATGTGGTAGGAGGGTCAAAGGTTATGTGAGAGCCAGACATGGCTTCAGTGCTGGTTCTGCTTTTGACCAGCTTCTGTGGAGGGAATATCAGTATAACTAACCCCATCCTATAGTCTCACTTTTCAGCTTGGAGCATACTGCCTGCCTATGGAGTAAATGAAATAGTATATATGGTGCCTGACACAGATGTGGGCATAGATTATTTTCTCTCTTACCAACCAAACATTCTCTGAACTAAGGATCCTTATTTAAGATCCCACTAAGGTCACTGAATAAAGGAAAATGTACTGATAATAATTAATAATAATAATAATAATAATAATCCAACATCTTTGACCTAGAAAGTCCTCATATTCAAACCCTTCAGTGGCAGTGACTCATTACTATAGGGCTCAAAAGGCAAAGACGAGACGGGAGTGGGAGGTATCAAAGCAAAACAGAGCACCAGTGAATAAAAGTGCACACACATATGTTTTATGAACACACAGTACAACCTCTGCATATAGGTGCAGCTGTAAGGGGGCTCAGTCATAATTTGGTCTGCCCTTTTCTGAGTCATAAGCAGCATTGTGTCTTCCTGCACTCTCCTGAAATGAGTTCTCTCTCTGCCCACCCCAGCACCCTGTACCTTGAGAACCTGCTTCGACTTCAGAAGTTGAGTCACTGGTTTCCTTTTAAAAACCATTTCTACCAACAGATCTCTTCATCCAATTTCAGAAAAAAAAAAAAGGCACATAAGATGTAGGTGTTTCATCTGAGTAGTATCTTAGATTTTCTGGTTCAGGTACAATGCCACCTTACCTTTAAGAGTAGCATCAGAGACATAGACATGTAGCCCCAGACTCAGGGAAATGAAGAAAACTGATATAAAATGCAAACTTAAAAAGATTAACATTTCAAGTTCCTTCACAGTTAAATTCATCTGTAATTTATGATTTGCAAAAGGAACTAGTGATTCATCTCAGTTCATAATTGACCCCCAAAACCTGATTTCTCTTGCTTTACTTAATCATAGATTCTAAGAAGCCTGAGAGATATGAATTAAGTGTGGAAATTGGTTTTATTTCCTTGGGCTCTATCAGAATGCATGGTCTTTTACTGATTTAATGGATTTCAAATTATAAAGAAAGATAATTGCCTTAATTAAAAATTCAAATGTCATTAAGCCATAGAGATATAAATAAATAAAATTTAACATAGCATACAAAGTCAAAAGTCAACCCCAGTGAATATTCCATTTCACTATTTAAAAAAAAAAAAAAAACCTAGGGGCTGGAGAGATGGCCTAGCGGTTAAGAGTGCCAACTGCTCTTGTAGAGGACCTGGGTTCGATCCCCAGCACCCACATGGCGGCTGAGAACCGTCTTTGACTCCAGTTCCAGGGGAATCCGACACCTTCTTCTGACCTCTGCGGCATTGCACAACACGGGTGCACCAACCTACATGCAGACAGTACACGCATACACATAAAAAAATAATAAAAAAATAAAAAAATAAAAGAGGAGATGCCCAAACTGGGGATCAGGGGACACTTTAGAAACTGGCTGCCATTCAGTGCTTCACTCTTAATCCCTGGGTTCACTTACAAAAATTACTTTGCTATGGACTGAATGATCTTGCCTCCTTCTCCCAAATTCATATGGTGAAGTTCTAATTTCCAAAATGATGTTATTCTAAGGCGGAGCTCTTGGAAGTAGTTATATCATGTATTCTTCTTCCCCTCTCTACAGTGTGGGGACACAACGGGAGAGCGTCCTTCTACAAACCAGTAAGAAGACCCTCCAGGAAGTCAACCTCATTTTCCTCTTGAACTTCCAGGTCTCCAGAATTGTGAGAAAGTAATTTCTGTTAACTTGCCTGGTTCTGCTTTTTCTGCTGCAGTGGACTGAGCTTTTCTCACACTACCTTCTTTCCCTTGAGTTAAAACACCCCAGACACTGAATGAATCTCTGTCTGCAATCCTTTTAATAAAGCAGATGAATGTAAGCATGTGTTGATATGGAAAGATTTCCAAAATATATGATTAACTCCAAGCAAGAAGCAAGACCATTCTATTCTATCATTTCAAAAACCTGGAAGATTAGGAAAGAAACCTAGTGACATTGAGCAGTAAGCATTTCAGGGAAGAAGGAGATCAAGGCATGGTTTCTAATTTTCATCTTTTTATTCTCAGCACTATTGGAATTTTTAAAACGTATGAGTTTCTTTAAAAGAAACAACTTGATTTAAAGGATGGCGAGATTATGAGTAATTTTAACTTTCCTGTAATTTTCTGCCTGAAAAGTCTCATAGTACTTTAAAAATAACAATTATACTTGTCGAAGAAACTGGGTTTTTTTTTTTTTTGTCTTTAAGCACTGAAGATGTCAAAGAAAACCAGGCCTAAATCAAAACAGTACAGTGTGCAGCCTCTCCAGGCAGGAGCTGCAGCTAACCCGTCACATCGTCCAGAGGAAGGAGTGGATAGGCACTGTGACCACTGGCATTTACGCTCAAGGACACAGCATACTTCCTGAGACTCCTTGTTCTGGCTGAGAGTCCAGTCTCTAAACACTGCATTAAAGCTGGGGATGTTTGGAGGAATTATCTGGAACCACGCCCCAACATAATTTGAGTTCTTGACATAAAACAATTGAGAATTGGTTCATATTATTTTTCTAAAGAACAGGTAAAAGTCCTTGTCTCTGGAATGAGAGATGACATGTGACAAGATGGGATCTGGGTCCTTCTCTTAGCTAATCCCTCATCCCAGTGATAGGCAGCGAAATGGAGTAGAAACAACCAGAAGACCCCTGCTCTGTAGTCTATGTGGGATGCCCATGGCTGCCCCAGCTAGTTCAACTGTTGGGACAGCAGCCACCAGGTGGCACCAAACTGCAGTTGGAAACCAGGATAAATTTGGTTAAATGTCTAGATCTCAGTTGTCAACCAGATGCAGATATCAAACATGCAGTTCATTAACCTTGAGTAATGCAACCCCACAGTTTAACCTTGATTAAAAAAAAAAACACGCCTATGCAGTTATGTCAAATTCTACTGTCATATAAGTGAAAGATGACTCCTATAGTTCTGTGATCTCTCAGTAATGTATATGAGAACCAGGTGAGAATTTGTAGTAATCTATTAAGAAATCTGACTTTCCAACTCCCTTAGACTGCAGGTGTAGGGAGGAGATAAGATAGAACAACATAATGTGTCTAAAAAAAACATTTTTAGGAGAAAAAAAGGTAGAATTTTAGGAAATCAATATCTTTTCCAATTTCTCAGTATCTGATCACATGTTGCATACTGTAAACGAGGAAAGAAGCCCTGCATAGCCAAGCCACTGTGCTTTGAACTCTGGGCCCTGACTGTTGTGACCCTTCCATTCTCACATGTGGGGACATCAACAAATTTCACCACATGATTAGCACTGGGTGTTACATTAAGTCAAACATCACGTTCTCCTCAGTCCAACAGAGTTTTGAGTGTCTGTTACACTCCCAGCTTACTTGCTTTCTTAGCAGATGCAAATGTAAAATTAGATCAACATCTGGTTAATGTGAGAAAGCCAAAGTGTTATTTAAATTTGGGGAAAGGATGAAAAATGAAAAACATCTCACTGACCTTCCAAGCTTCAGCCTCTTTACCACAGGCTCACTGTCCTCGAATTGGACCTCTAAATGAACGAAGCCTTGTTGACTCAGGTCTGGTGTCTGTTGTTGGGCTTTTGGTTTCGTCTTGTAAGACTGGATATATAGTGTGCAGACTTAAGTGTAGAGCATAATGGGTGAAGTAAGAATAAGGCTTAGTGTGTCAAAAAGATCCCTGTCAGCAATGGAAAGGTCGATAATATGGGTTAAAATCCTTCCGGGCCACTTCAATTCTGTTCATTTATTCTTAACTCCCTTTATCAAATTGGACCTAAAGATAAATATTAGTAAAGAATGCAAATTAAAAAAAATTTTTTTTTAATTTTTTATTTATTTTTCTCTATGTGTATGAATGTACTGTCTGCAGGCAGGTCTGTGCACCCGGGTCGTGCAATGCTGCGGAGGTCAGAAGAGGGTGTCAGACTCCACTGGAACTGGAGTTCTCCTGGAATTGGAGTTACAGACGGTTCTCAGCTGCCATGTGGGTGCTGGGGATCAAACCCGGGTCTTCTGCAAGAGCAGTCTGTGCTCTTAACCACTAGGCCATCTTTCCAGTCCCCTACAAACTTTAAAAAAAATTTATAATATTTTTTAAATTTTTATTTTTTTATTTATGTGTATGAATGTACTGTCTGCAAGTAGGTTTGTTCACCCATGTCATGCAATGCCACAGAGGTCAGAAGAGGGTGTCGGATTCCCCTGGAACTGGAGTTCTCCTGGAATTGGAGTTTCAGACGGTTCTCAGTCGCCATGTGGGAGCTGGGGATCGAACCCGGGTCCTCTGCAAGAGCAGTCGGCTCTCTTAACCACTAGGCCATCTCTCCAGTCCCCAAGAATGCAAATTTATATAACATATTTTCTCACTTTTCTCTTGTGAAAGGTCTTGAATCACAGAGAAATGGATTCTTCCTCTTTTCTGTGCCTTAGTAACACTTTTTGGGGTGAGAGTTGTCCTGCATGTTTTTACATGCCAAACCATGAATATCTTACTCTTAATTCAATTATTTTTACCTTTATCATAAAATATGAGCATAAAATCTCTTTTTCATATCATGATTTTTTTTGTCGTTGTTCTGGAAGCAAAAATTGAAAAACCTTGTTTGTGTGAACATGGTTATCTATTCAGAACAGCCTTTTGGAAGAGCTTCTCAGAAATTCCTTTATTTGGCTAATTTTTATCTATGTGTGTCTGTGTGTATGCATACCGCAGGTGTTCAGGTGCTATAGGACGGCTTTGCATCCCCTAGGGCTGGGGTTGCAGGCAGTTGTGGGCCACTTGTTGTGGTTGCTGGGAATCAAACTCAGTCCTCTGCAAGTGCTCTTAGTACTCAGCTATCTCTCCCATCCCCTCAGATTCTGGCTTCTTGGTGATAAAAACCGGCTGCAGTTACCAGCCCCACCTGAAAAGCCTTAGTCATGGAAACTAAAGTGTTTACAAACAGTTTTATCTAGGGAAATAAAACTATGCTATTTGATAACTGACTTGTGGATATCAACGTAAGTATAGATAACAAAGAAAACACTTGTATCTTTGATACATACAAATGATTCCTCTAGGGGAGACTCAGTAATATTGGAGTTAAGGTTTAACTATCCTGAGCTGCAGGTTGGCTGACATCTGTAAAGAACTGGAATAAGAGAATAAGAGAAAGCTTTACTTTCTGCTTACAAGAGCATGGGGGGTAAAGATTCCACAACATGGAATAGACAAGAGACTGAGAAAAGCAAATTGTGACTTCCCCTGTGAAATGCAATGTATCATAGAATGTATGTTCACACTTAATGTCTTCTACAAAATCATTAGTAAATTTATATTCCTCACCTATACTTTATAGACATCAATTCCTGGTAGTGAAAACTAAAGACATTGAACAAGTCTTAGATCTAGTTGAAGTTAAAGTAACCATCTACAAAAGAAGAGTTTACAGATGGAGGAAGAAGAATTTTAATCATGTGATTTCCCACATGCAAATCGCCTACCTACTAAGATCTCACATGACTCATGATTTGCTTTGACAGAAAGAAGCCTAGATTTCCCAACAATAAATCCGTTATTCTTTTACTTATGAAGAATAGCCATGTTTAGTATGCATGATGCTGAGTTTGGTGCAAAGCAAGGATTTGAAGATAGTAACATTTAAGCATAAGCCTGGAGTAGTTAGCATTATAAATTACATAGAGCTATAGTTTTAATTTCTTTCTTTCATTCTTCAGTGAAAAAAATCCTTTTGATGCAGAGGGCACGTAGCACGTGGCACGTTTCCCTAAGGGATGCCTGTGTCTGCTTTTCCTTGGGTTGATCTTGCCTTGGAATTGGTTGACTGGTAGCTGCACTTCTGTACCCAGAGCACTGACTTTGCCTGTTGGGGTCTTTGATCCTGTTTACCAGTATGAGAGCTACACATAGAGGCTAGTGGGTAGTAATAGCTGAACGCTACCACCTAGGGGCAGTGAACGGACAGGGAGAAGACACAGCTTGGAAGAATGTGGGAATCATATTTATTGTGATGACTAATAATACTGTTCACTTGCTGTCTATTTAAACCTTCAGCTGTGTTTTCTCCCATCTCCCAAGACTAGTGAAAGGCTCCAGTCAGGATTCTTGGTCCAGTAAGACACACTGGATTCTAATCTTGGTCTTTGGGTACATTAAGGCTTGAGTCAGGAGTCTACTGATCAGCCAACACCAGTAAACCTGACACTGATGCTTAAACTTCTCTACAGCTCCCTCCAAAGTCCCCTTCATGTCACCCCTCCAAGAACATGACTTTGATCAAGGTCTTCAAGAGCAGTCCATATTTTAATGACCAGCAGGCAATCTTCAGTTTGTGTCCACATGGGGATCTTCTCTCCTTCCATGTGTGTTTTCCTCACACGGCTCCCAGGGCACCACCCTGGCTCTTCCCCTAGCTAAGTAGATGCTTTTCTATCATTTATGTAGTTCCCCCATTTCTCCTTTTCTGTCTTTTTTTTTCTTTCAACACTAAGGCATCCCAGAGCTCAGTCTAGAGCATCTCCTCTCATAGGACTGAGAAGCTGTCCTCTGACTTCAGGCATTGAAGACCACCCTTACGAACATGCTTCCAAATCAACACTGAATCTAGATGTTGGCCCTTCACTTTCAAGTACAGTATATTCAACTTCATGTTTGATGGCTCTGTATGGATTTTATTTATTTTTTATTTTATTTTATTTTACTTTTTTATGTGTTTGAATGTTCTGTCTGCATGTAGGTTTGTGCACCCATGTCGTGCAATGCCACCGAGATCAGAAGAGAGTGTTGGATTCCCCCGGAACTGGAGTTAAAGACGGTTCTCAACTGCCATGTGGGTGCTGGAGATCGAACCCGGGTCCTCTGTAAGAACAGTCAGGGCTCTTAACCACTAGGCCATCTCTCCGGCCCCTATATGGATTTTAAATATGCATCTTAGCTGTGACATATTGCAAACTGAACTTGAGATCTGACTCTAAGCCTCAATCAAGTTCTTCCTCACAAAAGTTTCTTCATCTCAACCAATGACAACACAAGCCACCCAGTTACACATGCCCAAATCTTGTTGGCCATGCTCGAATCCTCTATCTCTCATACCTTACCCATTATTTTGGTCTGACTTCAAAAACCCTTCCCCCATATTACCATCAAATTCATGTGTCTTTAGTAGCCTGGCCCTGTTCCTGTCAATTCTGTTCTCAACACAGAATCTAGAAGGATCTTTCTGAAAATAAAATTAGATCACAACATTCCCCCTCTCCCCCAACACCTCAAAACTACAGGGTCACATCGTCTGAGTGGCAAAGTCCTGGAAAGGCTCCGGAGCCCTGTACTATGGCCCCTTCTATTTTTCTCCTTCTCGTCCCCCCTTGCTCCTTCTCCCTGGTTTTTACTGTATTGCTCCGTCTGCCCGGAACGCCCCCACACCCAGAAATCTAGGGACTCATAGTCTTCCGTCCACACCTTCAGAGTAGACCTGATCCACATGCATCCCCTTCTCGTGTTCATGTTTCTGCATATCGTGTATTACGATGTGACACATTCTGCGTTTCACTTGGTCTCTTCAGCTTTGTCTCTTCCAGTTAATCTTGTACTCCACCAGAGCTTGGGTTTTTTTTTTTTTTTTTTTCATTTACGTCTCATCCTGCCACCAATCCTTGGCATGTAGGAAGCAGTCAATAGGTACTAGCTGAAGAAATAAGTAACAAAAAATTAGATAATTCTACATAACCTCAACTGCACTCCCAAGAGAAAATGTCAGTTATTAATGCTACTTTCTACAGTCAGATTTAAAAATAGTTTTCTTCCACTCATTCGTGTGTCATGGTTTTGCTGTGCATCGCTAAAGTCACTTAAATATTAAAACTAAAGTTGATGTACAGGGGAAAAAAAAAACTAGTGAAAGATAAATTTTCCAGAATATTAAATGTGAACAGAATGCTCAAAACTATATAATGCTTATGAAATATTTGAGGAAAGATCATATTTGGAGAGTTTAATAGCCAAAGCAAGGGCAGGAGAGATGGCTCAGCAGTAAAGAGCCCTGGCTGCTCTTCCAGAAGACCCAGATTTGGATGTCAGCTCCCATCTGTCAATCAACAATCATTTATAACTCCAGTTCCCGGAGATCCGATGCCCTCTTGTGGTCTCTGCAGGCATTGCACATATGTAGTATACATGCAGGCGAATACTCATGTGCATAAAATAAAAATAAATAAAAGTGAAAAAGCCAGGCCTGGAAGCACACACCTTTAATCCCAGCCCTGAGAGGCAAAACAATAAAATCTCTCTAAGACTGAGGCAACCTGCTCTACATAGTGAATTCCAGGCCAGCTGGGGCTACTGGAAGACACTATCTCAAAAAAAAGTAATTTAAAACTTATGAACAGGTAAGTTTGAATTTACTTTTACTTTAAAAAAAAATTCACTTATTTTTATTTAATGTGCCTGAGTGAATTGCCTGCATGTGTGTTCACCTATATTGTGCTATACCTGCAGAGGTCAGAAAAGAAAGATGGATTCCCCTGGAACTGGAGTTGTGGACAGTTGTTAGCTGTCATATGGGTGCTGGGAATTGAACCCGGGTCCTCTATAAGAGCAACTAGTGCTTTTAACCACTGAACCATTTCTCCAACCCAGACTTTGTTTTTAAAAACCAAAGCCAGATGACAAATTCCCCTTCTTGTTATCCACCTGCTATGGAACCTTAGATTGGACAGAACACAGTAATCTGACATGGGAAGAGGCTTCACTTTCCTCAAGATCTCATTCATGTAATGATAAGGAGTTCCAAGATAATCAATGACAGTAAGCAGTCTCTGATTAACCTTAACAATGTGCAAGGCCCTGTCTGGCCCTGGCCTGCCAATGTATGCTAAAACATTAATTCACACCACACACACACACGCAGAGAAAGAGAGCAAGAAAGAGAGACAGAGGCACTGAACAGAGGAAAAGTTCAGTCTTAAATAGGAAAACTCCAGTAAAATTATCATTTCAATTAGAAGAGAAATGATGCCTATTAATTATAATAAATAAGTTTAGGCAATCTACTTTGCCTCCTATTTACTTATGGGTGTAGTAAATCACTGAGATTTTCAAATGTGTTTTCAAAATATACCCAGAGATTATTTTCTTTCAACAGATCAATATTTAAGTCTAACCGTAAAGGACAAGTTTTCTAGTTAAGAGTGATGCTATGCGTCCCAGAGGGTGAGGCGGTTCTGTGGAGGTGCAAGGATGCTGATGCTGATGCTGATGCTGATGCTGAGCGGGAGCTCCTATGGAGGATGCCCGATAAACCAGACCTGACCAGTCTCGTTTACCCCTATTACTGCCCATCTGCTGCATGCCATTCCTGTCTATTCAAACCAGACTCTCCAGGGAGCTCAGCATTCCCGGGAAGTATGTGAGCCAATGCTCCCCTTCATTACTTCCGTGACGCCATCTTCGGCTTATTTTGTTTTCATCTTTTTCCCTATCTGGAATACCTGCCATAAACACTGAAACAGACATAAGCATTTTATGGATACAAAATCTCTTCTGAAGACATAAATGTAAATGCAAACACATTCATATGCCCCAATGGATTCTCATGCACTACATTTTAAATGGTGTTTATATGTGGTGTTTCTATAAACAGGACACCAGCAAGCAACCTATTTATATACCTGAACCAGGATAAATAAAGTACTAAGCCAACACAGGATTCTTGAACCATATACAATCTGTTGGTACCAAATCACCGAAGAAATGTTACTATCATAACAAAAATGAGTGATAGATTATAAATTGTCTTAGAATAATATATATTTTTCTATGGTATTTGAATTTCCTTTATTTTACAAATGCTTATGGGTTTTCCCCTTTTCCTTTGGCTGTTTCTCTAGTCTCCTGGAAATTGTGGAAAATAATGTTTTATACAAGCACAGAGGTTAATTATAGGAAACAAAGACTTTTAATATTTCCTAGCATCATTTCCCACATGTAGGTGTCAAATTAAAATAGCTCTGGATTGCATTGTGTTAGAATGTTTATAGTTTTTAAAAGTGCTGCTTGAGTTGATGATTTGGGCTTCATAACAAAATTGTTGCACTATTTTGTTGACTTTGAATTAGGATAAGATTTCCAATTTCTAAAATGGCCCTAAAATACTTCTGCCACTTTGTATTATTTATTTTATGTGAAGCAATGTTCTCAGAATTGATGAGTATAAAATCAACTTTGAAAGCATTAGAGATGTTGTATATCTGACAGTATCAAATATTCAGCCAAGATCTAATAATTTATGTAAAAACAAGTAAGCATATCCATTTCATTAGTATATAATGTTGTTTTCATCTCTAATAAATGGTAATATGTGCACTGAAGAATTGTCTTAGGACTCAGTGGTTAAAGGGCACTGGCAACTCTTGCAGAAAACCTGAATTTGGTTTCTAGCACCCACAGGGGAGCTTACAATTGTCTATAACTCTAGTTTCAGGGGCTCAAACACCCTCTTCTGGCTTCTGCAGGCACTGCATGGATGTAGAATACACACAAAATTTGAAAAATAAATTCAAAACAAAGATTTGTCTTAAAATAAAATATTAGTAAACACTTGATTTATATAAACATTTTATATTCTGTATACCTGGTATCACTTAAAAATTTCTCTGGCAAGGACTGGAGAGATGGCCTAGCAGTTAAGAGCACCAACTGCTCTTGTAGAGGACCCAGGTGTGATCCCCAGCATCCACATGGCGGTTGAGAACCGTCTTTAACTCCAGTTCCAGGGGAATCCAATGCCCTCTTCTGACCTCTGAGGCATTGCACGACATGGGTGCACAAACCTACATGCAGACAGTACATTCATACACATAAAAAAAATTTTCTGGGGCTAGAGAGATGGCCTAGCGGTTAAGAACGCCGACCGCTCTTACAGAGGACCCGGGTTCGATCCCCAGCACCCACATGGCGGCCGAGAACCGTCTGAAACTCCAGTTCCAGGAGAACTCCAGTTCCAGGGGAATCCGACACCCTCTTCTGACCTCCGCGGCATTGCACGACACGGGTGCACAAACTTGCATGCAGACAGTACATTCATACACATACAGAAATAAATAAAATTAATTAAAAATTTTTTTTAAATGTTTAAAAAAAAAAATTTCTGCAGAGGCAGGCGGATCTTAGACCAGGCCAGCCTGGTCTACAGAGTGAGTTCCAGGACAGCTGGGACTACAGGGAGACCCTATCTCGAAAAGACAAAAAAAAAAGTTCTCTGGCAAAAGGGGTTATTAATAGAAAGGTTTTAAGAAGCAATGGATCTAAGTGTCTTCTGTTACTCTGAAATGTACTCCAACTGCTTTAGATTGCTTTGCACTACAATATTGGCTGCCTTGAAGGACAAATATTTTAAAGAAAAATATAATAAAATAGTCATCAAAATTCTGTCTCTCTCCGAGGAGTGTTGAACCCTGAGGCTTACTCCAAGTGTTTCATCCAGAAAATGCCATTGTGATGCGCATGAAAAGAAATGAAAGCAATTCATTCAACTAGAAAAGTTAGCCCCAGAGAAATGTTCTAAATGCCTCCAAGCTAGGTCTTTGAACTATGAGTCATGGGTCATAATCAGTGAAGAATTGCTCTTCAGCTTTCAGTAACCATGAAAGTAGTTTTTACGCTCCCCATAGCGATAGCTGGAAAAGATAAACTCCTACACAGAGTCGCAGTGGGCGAGCAGGGGGAGGTGGTTACGGGCTGCGTGGGAAGATGTAGGCTGTTCGAGAGGCTTCACTGTTCAGGCTGGGCCTCTAGTCATCTAGTTCTGGCACCGGCAGTTTGGTGCAGTTTCTTATTTGGCTCATTCTTCCCTCCCTTGAGTTTGGCTCATCCTTTCAAAAGCTTTTGTTAAATAAAAATTTGGAAGTTCAAATCAAGGTGCAACAGTAAAAGGAATAAATTGTGATCTACACACACATTTTATTACTTAGAATGTATGGGTTCATAGAAATATGTTGTTTCGTTTTTTAAAAAGTTGCTATGCCAAGGAGCTGGAACCAACCCAAATGCCCCTCAACTGACGAGTAGATAGAGAAAATGTGGTCCATCTACACAATGGAGTTCTACGCAGCAGTAAAGAAAGACGACATCATGAGCTTTGCAGGAAAATGGCTGGAGCTAGAAGACATCATGCTGAGTGAAGTAACACAGTCCCAGAAAAACAAACGACGAACAGTATCCTTCATCTGTGGATGCTAGTGCCAATTACCTAGTTGTAAGTATTTCTTGTGCATGGCCCCTTGAGCTTTTGTCCAAAGCAGTTGGGAGTGATGCATATTGGAAACAACAACAACAACAACAACAACAACAACAGAAAGGACTGCATCAAAGATCTGACAGAAACAGTGAACTTCTGCTCAAAACAGTCAACTTCCACATGGAGAATTTTGAGAAAGACTGAGAAAGAGATGAAAAGCATGTTTGGCAGAATGAGTGAGCTCTGGTGGGGTTGGGGGATAGGGTGAGGGAACATGGGTCTAGATTTGATAATCTTGTACAAAATATATATTAAAAATAAATAAATTTTAAAAAGGTGCTATGCCATTTAATGAATTAAATTCAGCATTTCACTGAATGAAATGACCCCAGGGTCATACTGTTCACAGCTTCTACCAAGGGAATAAATTCTGTATTTCACTGTTCAGTTTTTTTTAAAGAACTTTTAAAATTGTATTTATTTTTTATGTGTATGAATGTACTGTCTGCATGTAGGTTTGTGTGCCCGTGTGATACAATGCCACAGAGGTCAGAGAGGGCATCGGATTCCCCTGGAACTGGAGTTAAGGACGATTCTCACCTGCCATGTGGGTGCTGGGGATCAAACCCGGGTCCTCTGCAAGAGCAGTCGGCACTCTTAACTGCTAGGCCGTCCCTCCAGCCCCCACTGTTCCGTTTTTTAAGATAGTGGCTCAAAATTATTTTAGAAGACAATGTAGTCTAACAAAAGCACTTTCCAGGGATTTGGAGAGATGGCTCAGAGGTTAACAGCATTTGTTGCTCTTACAGAAGACCTGGGTTCAGTTCCCAGCACCCATAAAGGCAGCTCACAACCACCTTTAACTACAGTTCTGGGGAATCCAGTGTCCTCCTGCTCTTCTCAGACACTAGACATGCACCTGGTGCATGTACATATACATACATGGTGCACATACATATACACACATGGAGGCAAGTATTCCTACATATGATACACATAAAATAAAAAATTAAAGCACTTACCAAATAAGAATTACTATTCTAAATTTCTTCTTAAGGTTGAGCAAATTCACTTTCAAGCCTTCACATATAAAATTAATTTTTATTGCATTAAATATGAAATAATTTCAAAATTTCAACACAATACATGTATTTTGTATATATGTATTAATATGTGTGAGTGTACAATTCTTTTGGTCTTTTTTGAGGCAGGGTCTCCCTTTAGTCCTAGAAAGTCTGGAGTTCACTCTATAGACCAGGCTGGCCTTGAACTCACAGAGTTCCACCTGCCTCTGCCTCCCAAGTGCTGGGATTAAAGGCGTGTGCCACCACACCTGGAGAGTATGAACAATTTTTATGTATTAATACAGGATAGTTGTCTGAGTTTGCATTCTGTTGCTGTGATAAAACACTGACCAAAGCATCTTTTCATCTTACTCTTCCAAGTAACAGTCCAGCATTAAGGGACTCGTCATCAAGCTCTGGGACAGAAGCTCAAGGTAGGAACATAAAATTAGCACTGAAGCAGAGACCGTGGCAGAACACTCCTTGCTAGCTCACTTCCCCTGTCTTACTTATTTGCCTTTCCTATGGAGCCCAGGCCCACCTGCCCAGGGTTGGCACTGCCAACAGCAGGCGGGGATCTCCTGCATCAATTAGTAATCAAGGAAATGCCTCACAGATATGGCCAAGGCTAGACCAGTGGAGGAAATTCTGAGATTCCATCTTTCTAGGTGATTCTAGTTTGTATCAAACTGGCAAAAACTGAGCAGCACAGTGGTTAGTAAAATGCAGCTGGGTGCAACGCTTATGTTACTAATCTCAACAGCTAATTCCTACAACATAAGGAGAGTTTCTTATTTTATTTTTATGTGTATGAGTGTACTGTCTGCATGTAGGTTGGTGCACCCATGTCGTGCAATGCCGCGGAGGTCAGAAGAGGGTGTTGGATTCCCCTGGAACTGGAGTTAAAGACAGTTCTCAGCTGCCATGTGGGTGCTGGGAATCGAACGTGGGTCCTCTGCAAGAGCAGTCGGCGATCTTAACCATTAGGCCATCTCTCCAGCTCCCAAAATAAGATTTTTTTTGGTCTTTTTGAGACAGGGTCTCGCTGTGGTCCTAGCTGTCCTGAGAGAGTTTCTTATTATCCACAGTTTTGGAACAAGCTTCTCTGGCCTCCTTTCAAGACAGAAATTAGCTTCTTTCAATACATGACTGAAATTATTTCTGAGAACACGGAGGAATCACAACACATGTGGCCCCTACCCTCTCAGGACAAAGGCCTTGGGTTTCCAGAGGCTTGCAAACCCATCCTGCAGCTGCTCAGCTGCTGTGGCTGGTGGAACTTCACAAGGCTGAGGTTCTGAGAACACCCGGCTTCCAGGCTGCCGCTCCCCATGGTACTGGGAAAGGCGGTTGCTCTGCAGCAAAGCTAGGGCATACTGTAATTTTCATCAAGAATTTCCTGAAGAGCTAAAAATGTCTCAGACACATAGATTAGAAGGTAGCTTATGAAACTCCGAAACTGGTCTTTGTAGATATGAGTGACCTGTGGCTGAGGCCAACTCAACTTCCCTTTACCCTCTAAATGTCTGCCCTCCACACCTTAGGATCCAAGCTCATATTCATGCAAGCTGACAGAATGTCTGATATATTCTGAGTCCTTTGAATGTGCCATCCTCAGTCCTAATAATAGCAACAATCCTTGTGGAGGAGAAAAATGAAGCCACGAAGAAGTCCAACATAGTAAAAGCCATTTGGGCCAAACTACAGCATCCAGGGTTTGAAAACTTCAAGTGCCTGACACTCTTCCTCCTGGGAAGCTTTAGGAATAGGGGCCATTGCTCAGAGTGCTAACCTTTGAGGCAGGATGTTGAAATATGGACTAGAACTTGTGAGACAAACATCCGGGGCATTGAGGAATGACCCAGGCAAGGGAGAGCAGCCACCCATATTGTGGGTTTGCTTTGTATTTTTGTTTAGTTGTGGGGGGGGGGTTGTTGTTTTGTTTTGAGACAGGATCTTTCTGTCTCTGTAGCCCAGACTAGCCATGAACTTGCAGGATCCTCCTTCCTCATAAATTAAAGACATGGGTCGTCTTACCTGGATGTAATCCAATAGGTTCTGGACAGGCTGGAGGAACTCCCAGCTTTGAAGTAGGCCCTCCTGGGAAGACTGAAAGAACTACTTTGTTGTGAAACCTGAGTGCCCCAACTCCTCTGGGATCAATAGATTTTGCCTTATAGGCTTCACTTTGTGGCAGGAATTCCAATAGATCCTCATTACTGTTCCCTCAGTATCATGCATTAAGATAAGGAGACACTTATTTGTGGGACCGTGTGAAGTGGTCTTGGTTACCCAACTCTTTGTTACAGTCATTAACAAAATATTCCCATTTTGACAACAGCTGCTATGCAAACAGAAAAGGAATGGGTTGAGTTTTCTGAAATGGCTGTTATTATATTTAGAAATGGAAAAGGTGCTTCTCCATTTCTTCTTTATAAATAATATAGTTTTGAACTGCTTAGACTTTTTCATAGTTCTTACGCTTGACGTTTATACTTTAAAAGTTCAAGAGAAGTATTATTTAAGGTTTTTGTCTGTTCGTCATCATCTGGAACTCTGGCATACTCATAAAATGAAAATTTCTTTAGAATGAAGTACTTCATAATGCCTAATTTTTTAATGATTTGTTAAAAAATACAATGGCACAGTTTTCCTAAGACTTTATTGCCTTATTATTCAGGTCTATAATTTTGCTTCTTCTGGGAGGCTAACTCTTATAAGTCTTTGATTTACTCTAGCTTAATATCTGAAAATGTTCCAATTCCATCTGTAAAATCAACTCAGAGTGAAATCAAGACACAGTAAGAGAAGCTAAGAGTCATATTTGGGGGAATTCCCCCCACCGCAATTAGGCATGGACATTAACATGGACTACTGATTTTATGCCATAAAACCAAACAAAATGAAAATGTGTTGTGTGATATTTGCAATACAAAATTGTAGATTCTCTGACTTGGTGGAATACCCAGCCATCATACATGCTTACTTCATTTTCAGATAAAGCAACTGATACAACCAGGTCTATTTTACAATGATGCTGTCAGATCAAACACATTGGAGAGTAATGCATGAGTTTGAATGAAACTCCTACAAATGGACTTCTCCCCTTGGTAGACAAAAATAACCTCCCATAGAAGCTTAAAAATAATTTTACGGGTTTGAAAGTGCTAGAAGGAAATTTTTACATTGTTATGTCATTTTCTAAGTCCTCTGGGACGAAACACTGAGGCCCTCTCCTAAACTTCAGCTTAAAATAGCTTTATTGAAAAATAAATTTATGCATAAGCCATCTTTATATTTCTAAGGTTCCTGTCTATTCCCAGGTGCACATATTCCATAAGAGCTTTGGAGCTAAGATTAAAGAAAAGACGAGAATAAATGAAGTCATAGCATGTAGGTGGAACTCACAGCTTAACATCAGGAATTACTTTTCTCCTTTCAAATGAAAAGAAAAACACACAATAAGGAAAACATCGCTTTCAATAGGGGCGTATAAAGCTTCTAATATCTACTCTCCATTCCATAATAGAAGCTGCATAAATTATTCAGTAGTTGAATTTAACGGTCCCAAATCCCTGATTTCTGAGTTAATGCTCTTTGGGTGGTAATCCCTGTAAAACAGGAATGATCAAAGGCAAACTTGATGTTGAAAACAGGAACAGTTCTTGAAGTTGGATGAGAAAGTATATTACTGTGTAGTGGGAACAGGAAAGGACACTTTTGGTGAGGGTAAACGGTGCAGGTGCTGAGTGTCAGAGCTCTCCTGGGACTACTCTGCTCTATCAACACATAGCGCTGCTTTCTAAGAGTCCCCATGTCTTTTGGGTTGGCTCACAGTGATAACTGGACTTTGATCCCAGACAGCTGCAATTCCGATTTATCCATCCCTAGTTCATGTCCATTAGAAAGGAAATGTCTGTCCATCTCCTGTCCCAGCCGTTTTCATGATGTGGCCTTCTTTTGATCAGAATTCTGTAGGACAAAGCCAGTTCCAAAAAGCAGATCATGGTGTTTTCATGATTCAACTCATATGATCTTAAATTCTGTCCCATCTGCCCTGAAGTTAGTATTTTTTTTTAATTTATATGTAGGGTAATAGGTGCAGGGGATGGTGTAGCAAAAATACATCGAATATGCTCTTCTTGAAAAATGTCAGTCATCAAACATTGGAATTAGCTATATATGCTTCTAGTTTAGGTGCCTGAATATGATAGAAAACAGCATTCTGTTTAATAAAGTAGAAAGATCCAAATGAACCCTGAAAGATGGCTCATGATAACCTGGGCTAGGAGGAGACAGTAGAGCACAGCCTGCAATACGACCTTTGAGTCTGACACCCAGGCTAGCTCAGGCTGCTTGCCACATCTATCTGCATCCTTAATGTTACACATGACCCTGACATTGTAGGAAAAATATAATCCCCAGCTTGAATCACTTATGGAAACCACAAGCACCAATGTTGACCAAGAAGTCACAGCCTCCCCCCATAAAAGACCTCAGAGGGTTGCCCAGTATCTCTAATTCTCAGGAAGCTCACCCTTAACAGACAGAATGTACTAGAACAACAGAGAAGACTGAACTTATATCAGACAACTGACTCCACCTGGCACCTGCCATCCTTTTAAGAAAACCTTATGGGGATGAAGACTTTCAAAGTAAATTCTGCAGTTCTGGGAACCAGTAGATGAACTGCCTCCCCATCTTCCAGTGTTTCTTATCTGTGATGTGGGCTCTGGATGTTGTGAGGTGAAGAGGTCCGAGTCTATGGCACACACGGAGAGAAGAGAGTGCTTAGAATCACCTCAGAAAACACATGCAAGGTACCAGTGTCCTGCCTGCCTGCAGTCCTAGCACACCTGTCCAGAAAGCATCTGTGGACAACATGTAAATGAGACACACGCCTAGTCCGTGGGAGTTCGCTCCTGGGTAACACAATCAACTTGGAGACACGCTGAAGGCTGATCTTAAGCCTGAAGCTTGGCTCACCTTAGACTTTTCAGTACTCTCAGTGAACAGAAGTATCGAATACAGCGCTTTCTTTTCCCGGCTGTCCTACCACATTGGTTTCGGTTTCGTCTTTTCCCACCTTTGTCCTGACCTTGGCGCCCTCAAGGTGTGTGAATTTCATTTTTCATCAGTCACTTTAGACACAAATGTTCACGTTTTATTAAAAATTTTAACCCATTTCCTTGTCTGTCCCTGAAGACAGATCACTGAACAAAATGATCTTTTGTGAACAGTCACGGTCAGTGAGTTGGCGGTTGGCCAGCCTCTGCTGACCTTGATGCTAGAGGCTCGCATGCACTGCATGGATGCAGTGCTTAGTGGACCAGTTATGCTTTTACTCCACCATGGCTTTCTCTAGAGAGTCCAACTTCCTTTCTTCCAGCCACAATGTAAGAAGAGGTGATAACAAGGTCTGTATGTCCATTTTATAGACACTCTTCCCCTCATAGAACTTCCACGAGGCACACCTTTCCAGTTTCTAGTGTCTACCATCCTGGGCCCTGCCATTCGTCTTCTAGTTTTTGATGGAAATAACCTTCATTCTGGGATTGGCAGATCTGACGTGTCCACCCATGTTTCCCTCACATGATCTCCCTTATGTAATCATCCAGTAAAGGACACATAACTAGACACAAGCTGGTTCTTCAGCAGACCCAGAGAACACTTGGAAGTTTTAAGTAGTGTTTACGCTAGGCATCTGTGTAGCCCTCTGTGACTTGCAGTGATTGGCCTTTGATCCTGGACAGCTGCGACTCTGAATTATCTACATCCCTGTTCCTCCTTTTTAGAAAAATATAATGTCTGCCCATCTCCTGCCTGATCTGCTTGTAAGATATATCCTCCTTTGGAGCAGAATTCTGTAGAGTAAGTACAGTTCCCAAAGCAGAACATGATATTTTAATGATTCAACTCATTACAGAAAGAGGACATCAGATGGACCCAAGGTTCCAGTCTGTAAGACAGTTTAACCTTGAACCTTCATGCTATTAGACGACACACTCTCCTTGCTCTTTTGACAGGGCACTAATGTGACATATTCTTGTGAAACATTAAGTACTTATTTTTCTGATGTGGAAAGAAATGGAGAGGGTAAATGTCATTTTGTGTTAGTTGGAAAGACTTTTTAAAGGACTTGCAAAACACTTTAGATCTTGAAACAACGGTGTTCCAGCAAATGTGTTTAATAACTCGGGTTAGGAACAGTCCGTTTCCCTTATCCTGTTCCGTTTGTGGAGGGGGAGACTTGACTACCTATGTAGTATACATTGTATCATAGCATGAACTCCTCTTTCTTTTTTAATAGTTTTTGAAAATACAGAAAAGCCAAAAGAAAATTACAAAACACTGTCATGATTTCACCGCCTAGAACTGATTCTTCAAAAATTATGTAATTAAAAACAGCACTGATTATGGAAGAGGGATTCCAGAGTCCTTGTGGACGGCTGGTTTCAATCCCTTGTGCCAAGTGCTGCCCCTCTGGAGAAGACAGGCCTCAGAGGGTATTTATTTATCACTATATACTCAACTTCACTACACCCACATGAAGAGTGAATTTAGCACAAATAAATAGTATGGCTAGCAATGAAAATTACTGTGGGTATTCCAACAGCAAACAGTTCATTCCTGACATAGTGAAAATTTCTTTTTTGAAGAAGAGTGTCAGAGCCCAGGGAGACTGTTTTCTAGGATGACAGCAAAATGAAGTGCTTCCTAATTCTATAACTCTAGTGAGACAATGTGAAGACTGTAAGTATAATTTCCCCTCTAATTAAGAAAACAGTGAATCACTCCTGTTGACACAGACAATGGGCTTATTTATAAATGACTTTAAAGACTGTTTAAATATTGACCTAGGTGGTAGCTTTCTCAGGGAAAGAAATGGTAAGACAATACACAGGAACATTCCTAGAAATGAGTATTTGACCTATGTGGTCCTTACAGTAAATTATACTAATTCTAAACTTATGTTTATGTGTTGTGGCCCTTTTAAACTGATAGAACCTTTCCATTCAGTGGGCAGGTGGATTTCCTGTAGTACCCCCAGTTGCCTGAAGAGGTATGTTGTTTTCTTGTGTTTCCATTACAACATAGAACTAAGAGGGAATCCTCTGTGGTATTTTGCACAGGTTGTGAATCTTTTATCTATAGGTTGAATTTGTATCTGAGAGGTGAATATTAGTAGCCTGCTGGCAGCAGAGTGACTTTCTTAAAAAGGGGGGAGTTCCCTGTGCATGGGTGGATTAACCTTTCAAAATGTATGTTTCTACTTAAACCACTTAGTTACTGTTTGATTAGAGTCATAAAGACCAAGGTCTCTGTAGTAGACTCTGCTGTGTGCTTCCCTAGACCTGAGAGGAGCTTTCAGTACAGAGAATGGTAAGTAACATACGGTGTTGCCTTTGCTTTCGTTTTGCTTGCTTTCCAGAATTTGCTGTAACTTAATTTCTTCTTAAAATTCTTAAAGTTTTTCTCTTTAAAAAGCATGCATGCTTGATAATAAGTTCAGGACCATTGGCAATCAAAACAGGGTTTTCTGTGTTCCAGGTGGGAAATGGAAGAAGACTTGCCACGAATGTGCTGATGTGTGATGTGTTCCTTTTTATTTTATAGCTGTGACCAGTTTTTTTCATCCACATCACATGGTTACTTAAATGAACACCTTACTACATGAATGTTACTTAGATCAATTCTGTAAATGGTAACTACGTTAAGTAGTATGAATAGTTTACTGTGGTTGCTCTCTTAGCACATGAGAGAGCTTAGCAGTACTGATTATGCAGTGACCAGGCGTCCGTTCAGCAGGCTCCACTGTAGGGAGCCTTTCTCACTATATTGTTTGAGACACCATGTAGCCATGCTGATAGGAACCATAAAAGTACCTAAAAGAAGATTTTTTTGTGTATAAAGTTACTAGACTTTAGTCAGTTTTTCCAAAAGACATTAGAAAATTAATTTCCCTAGGAATAATTTAAATATGAGTAAATTGTCTTCAAAGAAAATAAAGTCCATTTAACAGGCAGCAGAGGACAGAAGTAGGCTGGTGGGCTGTGGGCAGAGTGATAATGGTTCATTAAACTAAGCTTCATGTGTAGCCATTCAATTTCTTGCTATGAAATGCTGAGGGACTTCATCCTGGGAAGGAGAGAGAGAGAGAGAGAGAGAGAGAGAGAGAGAGAGAGAGAGAGAGAGAGAGAGAGAGAGAATATCCTGTTGCTTGCCACAACTCCACAGGTATGTCCCCATAGCACAAGATTCCTCCTTGGGTTCAAACATAAAGGACAAGAAGCAAGTATATATTTCAGATAGTCTAGCCTCCACAATAGAGACATTTAAAAAAAATACAAAGCTGGGTGTGGTGGCACATGCCTTTAATCCTAGCACTTGGGAGGCAGAGGCAGGTGGATTTTTGTGAGCTCAGGCCAGCCTGGTCTACAGAGCGAGTTCCAGGACAGTTGGGGCTACAGGGAGACCCTGTCTCAAAAAGACAAAAAAAAAAATACAAATTGCAATATACTTTAAGGTTTTAAACAAACCTTTCCTTTTAGTCATCTGTCTGTGTGTCTGTCTCCATCATTCTGCCTCTACCCCAGATTTCTCTCTCTCTCTCTCTCTCTCTCTCTCTCTGTCTCTCTCTCTCCATGAAATTTGCATTTCAATAATCAATCCATTGCTAGCTTCCAGGGTGACATCCCATTGAGGTTTTTAGCCACCATCCCACTTCCCAATTCTAATGACCATAATGATGCACGCAGGAGAAAGAATTTTTAAATGTGAGAAGTTAAATGTTGGTTTCAGTTGCTCCTGTTAAAGGAGTCTAATACTCATTGCCTCAAAGAGGTGGCAGAACAGTGTAGAAAAGCAAAGCTCACTCACAGAAACCAACAGGGGCCCTTTGTGCTTAAGAATCTGGTGGGTCTATTTATCCAGGGTAGTGGAAGGGAGGCTGTGTGAGAAGACGGAGATGCTTTTTTCTTGTCACCTGAACATTTCCTGCTAAAAATAACTTCAACTTCATTTTAATCATCTGTTTTAAAAACTGCTCTTCAGTGCTCTCTTCACTAGCTCTTGATTAATTACAAAATAATGCTTTTGGGGCTGGAGAGATGGCCTAGGGGTTAAGAGCACCGACTGCTCTTGCAGAGGACCCGGGTTTGATCCCCAGCACCCACATGGCGGCTGAGAACCGTCTTTAACTCCAATTCCAGGGGAATCCGACACCCTCTTCTGACCTCCTCGGCATTGCCTGACATGGGTGCACAAACCTACATGCAGACAGTACATTCATACACATAAAAAATAAGTAAAATTTAAAAAATAATGCTTTTTGCTAAGATTAGATGAGTTTGCAGAAAAACTCTTTTTTATTCATAAATAATCTGTTATTCTGTTTGGAAGGGTAACTGTTTGGATGTTTCAAATATTAACTTTATGAATGATGAAGGTCTTGAAATGGAAGAAATTCACATTTCACACATATGGCCTCAGCTTAAGAATAAAAACATCTTTCCACTGAAATGCACAGAACCTAAGTGAAAATTCAGTTTTATTTGAAAATAGGGCCAAGATGAACTATCCCTGTGGTTTAAAAATAAAAGACCCTAAGGATGGCTGTCATTGTAATTGGTGCAAAGCACAGTCCACAGAAATGGACTCCTTGCTTGATCCGAGAGCATAGAAACCTTGGGTGAGGGAAGCTCCGTCATACTGGGCAGCCAGTGTACAGTTAATAGATCTTGTGCTTTGGGATAGGGGCTGGTCATAGTTCATCTTTGCTTATCTGACATACGCACATTCTGCAAGAAAGGCCTTGTACTGTAAGTGTGCATTGCAGACTGAAGCAGGATACTAATTAGATACATCTGAAGGTAAATTGCCCTTCTACCTTTTTAAATCACACCTGAAATGACAAATTAGACGGAATGACTCCTTCAGATGCAAATAAACAGAGATGGATGCAGTAGGTTATGTCCAGGTGACTCTCAGAGAAATGGTTCCCTTGCAGCTGTGTTTAGCATCAATCCAGGGAATGACCACAGTCACTTGCTTTTTAATTTTAGAGAGTATTTTGTCATTTTTCACAGATTCTTGCATAGAAAAGTTTCCAAAAATGTTCTCAGAAAGTAACTTGCATTTTCCGAAATTCCAAACAAAACAACTTAAATTGGGTACGGTAGGCGCAAACACAGAATCTTAGCACCTGGGAGATGGTATGAGCAGGATTAGAAATTCATTTGCTATTACATTGAGAGTTCAGGCCAGCCCGATATACATGAGACCGTGTCAAAAAATCAAAACAAAAAAGCACCGTAGATGTTTTAAAGCAATAGAAAAATTATTTGGCTTAACTGGAAAGGTCTGCATCCTTTATTATTTTCCTTTTGGGGGGAAATAAAAGCCATAGGCACAGTGTCAAAGCAATTACATTTGATTATCATAAAAAGAAACATATCAACATATTTCATGTAGACAAATTTAGTTCTGCCTAAATATGAGTTAATACAGTCAAATAGATTTCTGATTCGAGTATCTTGTCACTTGTTTTAAAACAAAATGACTTTATTTAAAAATAATGACAAACATTGATATCATTAATCTGAGCTCTTGCATATAAAAGCTAAAGGATGGGTTCTGAACCTGAAATCCATCTCAGTTTTCATTATCATCAGGAAGTTTTCATCAAGCCAGTCTGAGCTCACTGTTGTGATGACTGTAACTGAACTGTCTTTCTTTTATTTTCACTCGAGGAATTGAGACAGCACAGCTTCCCCCGGCCTTTTTCTTCAGTGCTGAAGAGAATCCGGGGCCTTGTGTATACTAAGAAAGCTGCTCGTTTCAGTTCCTTATAGATATTTTTTGTCAATCTGGTAATAATCACCTGAATATGAATATTGAACTTTCTGAGTAGTTCCAGGCATTACCATTGAGTTAAACTGATGGATTTTAGGAATAATGGCAAGCTGTGTGTGTGTGTGTGTGTGTGTGTGTGTGTGTGTGTGTGTGTGTGTATTATGTGGTTTCATTGCTAAAATTTCAGTGCAGGTTAGAATACCCGGGCTACATATACAGTGCAGTCTTTCTTAGAGAAATGACAAACAAATGAAGAAGGCTGAGGTTGTGGCAAAGTCCTAAAGTGTTTGCCTAGCATTAGAGGATCCCTAGGTTTCATCTCCGGCACCATAAACAAATGAGCAAACAGAGATGTTACCTTAGGCTGGCCTTTACCGACCTTTCAAATGGGTTGGAACTCTATGTGGAGTTATTGGTACTGTTAGCAGGAGGCTAAGGATGAGGTTTGGGCTGGCTTACCTGTAACAGACATGAGAGCAACCTATCCCACATTCCACCTGGAGTCTACTGCCATAAAGAAGACATATCTTCAATCCCACATTTTCCTAATTTTCAGCACAATAATCCACATTCATCAGTGATAGAATACATAATAATATTGATGTGTCTTAAAATCATTTTCTCTATAGGCTTTTTGGTGAGTGTTGATATACTAAATAGTCTTTAAATTCCATCACATTTAGAGCTTATTTTCTGGGAAACAATAGATGATCCTACTACTCGCCAGTACACCCCTCACACACACACACCCCAACACCACCACAAGGGTGGTGGTGCAAGAGTGCTAGATTCACTCCTGGGATGATTTGTCTTCTGCAAACATCAGTTTATTTCTCCAAGGTTACAGGTTTACATAGGGAAAATGTTGGCAGCCTTAGAAAGTTCACAGAAGAGGCAAGGTTCCAGGAAAAAGTTAAAAAAAAAATCGAAATAGTTGTTCCTTTACAGAGAAGTCAGTCAGGAGGGGGCTTTACACAAAGGTCCTGTGTGAAGCAGATAATTGATGGTCAAGCTGGGTGTGGTGGTGCATGCCTTTAATCTACTCAGGAGGCAGAGGCCGGAGGATCTTTGTGAGTTCCAGGCCAGCCTGGTCTACCTAGTGAGTTCTAGGACAGCTTGGGGCCATAGGGAGACCCTGTCTCAAAAAGACCAAAAAATAATAATAATAATAATTGATGGTCACTTGACCAGGCTGTCTTAGAACGAGGGGTTCTAGGGCTTTTGTGGCCAGCTGGCCTCTTATCAGCTGGGCAGTTTGCAGGGTTCTGTGAGAGACTGCTTGCAGCCCCTCTACCCTATCTAAGACACAGCTGCCTTCCAAGGTCCCGGAGCTCTGCTTATCCCAAATCAGTTCATCCTAGTCATTGGTGGACCTGGAAGTTGCTCTCAAATACACAGTCCTGTTAATTGTCACTCTCTTCCTTTTGAAGGAGGGAAACCCCAGCCCTCCTTCAAAGACAGAGGCACTAGAGCTTCGTGGGGAGGGCAGTTGGCCTGTTGAATGTACAAGACAGAGTGAGGTCCATGTCTTTTTACTTAAAATCTAATCATATTTCCAATTTAATGTTTACAAAGCCAAATTTGTGATTTGGGAATCATGGGTGAAAAGTTTCAGTAAAAAATCTACCGTGCAAGAGTGTCTCCCAGGGCAGAACAAAATAAAAGGCTCACAAGAAGGGCAGACTTACCTTGCTGCAGATGAGGGATTATTAGATGAATGAGACCTATTTCAGAAGGTGGAAATGGATATTATTTCACTAATCCCTAAACATACACATCAAGAGCAGTATTTCAATAATCCTGACTGACCAAATTTTATGGCTCACAAGTGCTGGAAAGAGTTTCTGATGCTCTGGAGGATGAAGTCTCAAGCTTGGCTGGTAGAACCTGTTTCTTTATTCTTGGTTCCTGGCTCCTGGTTCAGGAACACTTGGAATTATAGTTCCCAAATGTCAGTTTTTCAGTTAAAAGAAATCCAGGTACCCTGATGTAACCAAACTATAGAGAATCTATGGTAGCAAAACTGTACTTCTATAAAAATGAAAAGACTTCTTAGAAGGAAATAGGTGATAAAACTCCCCTGATTTAACACCTTTCTCAGAAATATGAAATGGAAAAAAAAATACCCAAAACTATAGCTCTTTGGTTATTTCTCTTGATTTATAGAACCCATGTGTAGCTAAAAGTCTCTCACTCTTAATTTCCCTTGAGCCATTACTGTAACTGAGACTGGTGTATAATTTTCCTCTCCGATTTCTTCCGCTGTGCAATCAACTCCAATGCTAGTTAGTATGAGAGTCCTGTTTGCTAGGTGCAATAAATGAATGGAAACATGGAAAGTACACTCTTTTTTTATTGATTTGTTTTTAGCTAGTATTATCATATTCTTAAAAACCCCTAGCATGCCGGGCATGGTGGCACACACCTTTAATCCTAGCACTTGGGAGGCAGAGGCAGGCGGATCTTTGTGAGTTCAAGGCCGGCCTGGTCTACAGAGTGAATTCCAGGACAGCTGGGGCTACAGGGAGACCCTGTCTCGAAAAGATCAAAAACCAAAACCAAAACCAAAAACAAAAACAAAACAAAAAAAACCCTAGCAGAACAGGATAGTTAAATTTGTAATCCCAGCACTTAGCAGGCTGAGACAGGAGGATCAAGAATCCCTTGAGCTACACAGTGAGTTTAAGGCCAGCCTGAGCTATATAGGGAGATCCTATTAAAAACATACAAACAAGCAACTGAATGTTTGCCTACTCTTTTGTAGAAATAGCCTGAATATTTTGAAATAATTTAATGTTCCTTAGCTTTGTGCTTAGAAACTTGGGTTAGTTTTATAATTAACTGATATGGTTTGTTGTGTTCCTTAAGTGGATTCCTTTTTCTTTTCTATTTTTTGAGATGCAATTACTGACAAGGAGCTCTAGGTAGGTTAAGGCTTCTCAAATGTATAAACAGGTTATTTTGTATACAAAGTGTGACTTAGATTAAACTGAATAGTAGAAGTATTGGGAAAACATACTCGTTTTTTTAGTAAACGTAATTAGTTTATTCATTCTTTCTGTGAGTCTGAGGCACTTAACTAGGCAGGCACCGCACTGTGTACTTGGGATATGGAAAGTAGAGCGGGAAGGTGCAACACAGATAACCTGTTACAGACCCTGCCCCGCCCCCAGCGGGAATGCTACTATCAGTGGGAGGTTGTAAACTATTTGAGATTGTTTCTTATCGGCCAACTTGATAAAGTACTAAATGCAAATAAAAGTTTGATTGACACGTTAGCTTCCCAATTCCCAATTTGAGCGATCTCCTCATTTTACTTTACAAGGCATCAAACATGGAGACTAAGTAGTGTGTGCATTGCCCAGTAACAACCCTCAACACACTCCCAAGTTAGTTCTGTAGTAGATTCTTTGATGTAATAGTCCTAAGATTTTACACTTCCAGCGATTTTTAGAGATTAACAAATAGGCTGTGATTCTTTAGAAGACTGACACCCAGTTCAAGGCCAGCCTGGTCTACAAGGCGAGTTCCAGGACAGCTAGGGCTACAGGGAGACTCTGTCTCGAAAAGACAAAAAAAAAAAAAAAAAAAAGACTGACACCCAGAGATTAGCAGATATGCTCAAGATCATATATTTAATTAAAGAATTAGACCAGAAATACATATGAAGTAATACAAACAAAATATGATTTCTAATCTACTGTCTCTTCCCCTCCCCATTACCTCTTTGCCAGTGAGATTCAGTGTTGCTTATTACCATCCACATTTTGGCAACTAATTACTTTTGCTTTCGAAATTGCGAAAAGCCACACAAGTTGCTCAATAAAACATGAAAGCAAATAAAAGTTTTAGAATGTCATGCTTTATTCCTTCATCTGGCTTCATTTCTAAATGAATCAATGATTCAGAAGAGACATACATTTACTTCTTCACCACAGGCCATACTAGCACACGTTGGTGCTAGCTTTTGACACTGCAGGTGACTGCCCAATCCTGACTGAGTCTCCTTCTCCTACCTCTACCTAACCAACTCTCAGCATGGACCCGCCATGTTCTTGTTCCCTTTGTACAGCAGAGGAGTGGCACTCAAGTCGGGTCAAAGGCTCACAGTTGTGATGGTTCATTTATTATGTGTATTTGTGTATGTGTGCATATATATTGTATGTGTGTACTATATGTGTTCCATGTATGTACCAGTGTCCCTGTCAATATGTGCATGAAGATCAAAGGAGGAGAGTCAGGTATGCGCCTCTCTTGCACTCCACTGTGTTCCCTTAAGACAGGGACTCTTGCTGAAGGTGGAGCTAGGCACCACCTCCAAACTCCAGCCATTCTCCCATCTCTGTCCTCCACAGCACCGGGTTTACAGACATGCTTATAGACTGGCTTTTCTCAGGCATGCTAGAGACTGGAACATAGCTTCTCATCTACAATAGTCCTCTTACCCACTGAGCCATCTCCCTAGCCTAGCTCACTTATTATTACCTCTAAAAGTTGATAGCACATTTACTGAGTCAATTTTGTTGGTCTTTCTTAGATACTTGGAGATCACTGTTTGTTTTGCAGTTAGCACATTTTAATTGAAATGTATAGACACTGATGTTATACATGGGTAAAATGGAAAATAATTATTGTGTGCATACAAGCTACCATTATACCTAAGAAGTAGGCAAAAAGGCAAATTGAATTTGGATGTGGGTGGGGCAGTATAAATGATTTTAAAAACTCACAAAAATCTACTAGCATTCTGTATTTAGAATGCATTGTTACTTCCTTAATGAAGAAACTAAAACTAACATTCACAGGATTCATTAGAAGTCTGTGTAGACAACACAATCATCTACTCAGAAAACAAAAGTGTGAGTTTGAATATTTAGTACAATGAATTAACATTATTAATTTAATTATTAAACTGATGTTAGTCTCTGTAGTTTAAAGCAGTATTTTCATTAACTTACTGCTGGTAGGTCTCTTATGAGATGTATTAGAAAGCTCTTTACATATTTTTAAATGCCAAAATGCCATTTAAAAAGAAATCAGTGTGTCCATACATATGAATATGTATCTGTATACATATACATATATATATATATTTCAACACATTATCTTAGAGAATTTCTGTTGTCATATATACATATGAGAATAATAATTAAATGATGGTTTAGTACTTGCTGAAGACACCTCATACAAAATGTTTCAAATTGGTTAACATTTAATTTTGAATTTAGTGGCAGCAGATACTGAAATTGAGCAGGGTTGCTAGGTATGTAAACCAGCTTCAAATGGTATGCCCCAGAGAGAAGTTCATGTTCTATAGACAAAAATCACTTGTCAGCTTCAAGCACCTTCTGTCTCAAGTGAAGGCGTCATGTCTTTTAGGATATTTCTGTTTTGACACATTCCAATGATATAACATAGTCTCGGTCGACACAGCACATTTCCAAGAGCAAGTCTGTCCTCCAAGGTTGAGTTATTTTGGAGTTGGATTGTGTAAACTTCTGCTTAAACAATCAAACAGCTTATGATCTTCACTGATGTACTGAACTGCATCCAAGAATCCGAAGTAACTTTTGGTTAAGCTAAAGGCATGCACCATCTGCTTCTTTAGCAATGTAGGGATTCCTTTGTGAAAAGGAGGAAGTGAGCGGAGTGAGGAGAGACAGAAAAAATTAATCAAGAGATGGAAAGGAAGAAATGTGTCTGCTTTTGGCTTGAGGGGATGCTGTCCCCTTTTTAGCTTGAGAAGACACTGCCAGCCACTTTAGGTATGTTTCTTTCTATGGTCTTTAGTGGCAAATCTTTTAGTTCTAAAATTATATATGGCTTACACTTTAGTTTCACTGGGGAAACTGAAGTTTGAAACAATTTTAAATAAAATTTTAATCCTTTTGGTTTTTTGGTTTCTGGTTTCATGGATGTTAAAAAAAATAATGAGGGGCTGGAGAGGTGGCCTAGCGGTTAAGAGTGCAGACTGCTCTTACAGAGGACCTGGGTTTGATCCCCAGCACCCACATGGCGGCTAAGAACTGTCTGTAACTCCAATTCCAGGAGAACTCCAGTTCCAGGGGAATCTGACGCCCTCTTCTGACCTCCGCGTCATTGCACGACACGGGTGCACAGACCTACATAAATAAATAAAATAAAATAAAATAAAATAAAATAAAATAAAATAAAATAAAATAAAAATAAAAAAAATGTGACCCTGTCCCAAAAAAAAAAAAAAAAAAAAAAAAAAGCCGGGCATGGTGGCTCTGCCTTTAATCCGCACTGGGGAGGAAGAGCAGGTGGATCTTCTGTGCAGGGTGGTGGTGCACATGCCTTATAATCCAACACTTGGGAGGCAGAGACAGGCAGATCTCTGTGAGTCAAGGACAGCCTGGTTTACAGAGTGAGTTCCAGGCCAGCTGGGGGCTATAAGGAGACCCTGTCCTTAAAAAAAAAAAAAAAAAAAAAGGCAAGCATAAAACAATGTAAACAGTCCTGCTAAAGACCTGAGCCACCACTGTTTGCCACAATGAAGCATAATCCTCAAACTCTTTAATTGACAAATGGCATTTTATCTTTCAGTTAGTTTATCGTCATCTCCAGTATAGAGTATGGTTGGTTCAGTCTTTGATCACTAAGACAGTAAGTATTTACTGTGACCCCCGTTGGCTTGGGACATGAAAATAAGAGACGTCTGATTTGTTACCTTTAAGACTTGCCGTCCTGTTTTTCCTCAGCAGGATGCTGACTTCTCTGAAGCAAGCACCTATAGTTTTAATTGAAATCATTAGTCAAAAAGAACGTTAGAAATAATTTATATCAACCTCCACAGATCAAGCTGTTCCCATGATCATGAGTCAAAATGGTGAGCTGACCTTTACCTACTAAGGAACGATTCAAATAGCTGTACTGACTTAATCTCAGCATTTTGAATACACTGATTGAAATATTGCACAGCTCCCACCTTTTTTTTTTTTTTTTTTTTTTTTTTATCTTTTTGAGACGGGGTCTCCCTTTAATACCAACTGGCCTGGAGCTCTCTCTGTAGACCTGAGCGCTGGGATTAAAGGCGTGCAACACCACGCCCAACCTGGCCTGATAATTTTTATTGGTACTTGTTTGGTTGGTTCTGCCCATCCCCAGCATAATTTCTTTTATAAAAATTCATCATCTTCTGTGTTCATCTTGGTTATTACATTTAGGACCTGTTTCAAAGATTTTCAATGCCTAAAAAAGTAATATTTCTTGAATTACATTGTCCAAGAAATAAATGCGGTATAAACAAAGGTGAACCGGACGTTGACACAGGCCCTCCCGGCTCCTCCTAGACGTTTCTCTACGTGATTTCCGGTCTTCACTCCAGCCAAGAGAAATTCAAGAAGTTCATGACCTCCCAAGTTAGATCGATTTTGTACTTTCTTTTTTTCCCACTGTGAAGTTGGGGAGAGACTTTCAGCAGAATTGTTAATCATATGATTTAAGGTCACCCTAATGTGTAATTTGATGGGGATGTAGTTCACAGGACCACTCAGAAAGACCTAGGAGACTTCCAGAGTAGTTCACTTTCTCTAAGATTAAAAAATTCAAAAGCAGTGTGTCAAGGCAGGATCACACGGCCTCAGGCTCAGCTTAATTTTATTTTATTTGCTTCCACTTGAAAGTGAAGCCCTTTTATGGCTGTTTCTTTTTTCTGATAGACTTGCTATTGTTAAGTTGGAAAAATAACTCTATCTGCGGAAATGAAGAGACTTCTTGTGGAAATAGATAAACTAACAGAAATTATAATTATGCCTGGAATACTGATTTTTTTTTTCTGGTTATCAGTAGTCGCTATTTTAAACTTTTGAATATAAAACATGCAAAACTCAGAATGAAAAAGCCATTTAGAAAGAAAATACACTATTCAGTAAAATAAAACCTTTGCCGCAGCGTGTCCTGTGAATCTTAAGCTGTACAGTTATAAGTGGAACTCTCTCTTTGCACCTTTCATTTTCAGGATTTTCTAGAATTCACGACATCATTGCCTATGACGATTATTTTTATGAGGTTTCACTTGTAATGTAAAAATGCATATCAAGCCGGGCCTGGTGTCGCACACTTTTAATCCTAGCACTCGGGAGGCAGAGGCAGGTGGATCTTTGTGAGTTCAAGGCCAGCCTGGTCTACAGAGTGAGTTCCAGGACAGCTGGGGCTACAGGGAGACCCTGTCTCAAAAAGACAACAACAACAACAAAAAGGCATATCACTTTTAGAAATTAGCACTAAAATAGGTTTACTTTTATTTTAAGCTTAAACTCTCATCTGTACAATGTTCAATTATGACAAAATAGAAATGAGGAACCAGGAGTCAAAGAACTTGGTGTCCAGCCTAGATCAGCTCCTAACTGGTGGCTGCATTTGTCTTCTCTGGATTTCTGTTGCCTCCTTTGTCCACTGATGGTGGTAGGGTTCTTAGACGATTGAGGTGAACAACTAATGACATCTTTAAAGGCTTTGCTACAAATGTACAAATGTTTCAAAAGATCTTTCAGAAAGGCCAGGACAGGCCATTTGCAGGCTTGCGTCAGGTAGTACCTCTTGCTTTGCTCTTCAGTGCATGTGTGGAATTGTGTAACATCTCCAGAGTGTCACATAAAGAAGAGAGACAGTTGTGCAACTTTGTGTAATTAGAAGAAAACTGTACCAGTTGGTGGTCTGGTTCCTACAACAGTCCAGGGAGGCATTTGCTTTCATCTGGTAACTGGCTACCATGGTGGTAACAGATGACTTTTAAACAGCTGTCACAGCTGAAAACAAAATGAGACAAAAAAGCCACCCTCCCACACTGTGTACTGATAGCTTGCCAAGAGCTGAAAGGAGTCCTTGGAGCACTTGAACAAACAAACTGTTTTTGGTTGTTTTTACAATTTGACAGAAACTCAAAAAACTCAGACAAGCCGGCTTCATATTTCACATACGCCTTCCCTGAATTTTCTAATGGGGTCACAGCAATTAGTAGTTTCCAGAGGCAGAATAAATGTGCTAATTTCTTATAGGAATTGGCTTTCAGTATATAGACAAGTCTCCAAGTCCTTTAAGTTCAAGAGTCCATATGAACTGCCTGAGCTACTGTGTTGCCTGTGCAATGTTAGACACAACATGGTTGCCTGACTTACAATGAATATTTTATAGGAGGATAGAAAATAAACATCAAATCTTAAGCACAGTTTATGTCTCTTGTTCTCTTTCAGTTGTCACATTCCTGAGTCTCCTGTTATTCTGAAAAATCATAGAAAAAATTAACTCTCATTAAACAAAATCTGGGATAAATGGCATTCTGAGAAGGAGGACCCCGTGTTTCTGGGCATCTCTGGAAGTCTTGTCCCCCCAGACTGTAGTTAATTAAATTGAAAACACATCAGCATGACAGCTTTAGCAGTTTATGCTTGCATATTGGAAGGCCCAGCCTTCCTCTCTTGTGTTCCTGGACAATTTCTCTCTGTCATCGGACTCTTCCTTAACTGAAAGACTGTGCTTGTGTTTAGACCCCATGTTTTAGCTCTCGTTGAAGCTAGGCAAGAGGCATGTTTGCCGTCTGTCTTCTCCCAACTGATAGGGCTGAAAACAAGACAAGAGAATAAAAATATGGCTTCCGATGGAAAATACATTTAGCAGGTTGTGACTGACAGTCTTCTCTCTCAGGAGACCCATCTGACCCTTGCATCCATTGTATTTATGTTTTTTTTTTTTTTTTTTTTTTTTTTTTGTCTTTCAGATTCCACGTCGACACCTCACAAAGGAGAAACCTGACGCGACCCTGGTAACGTTCACCCACCAGTGTGAAGATTCCGAAAGGTAAAAGCAGCATTTTGCTGAGAGGTTACAGTCTCTAATGGAAATTTTCTGATTACAGCATGGTAATCATTCAAAAGAGGGTGAGTCCATTTAGAGCTCCGAGAAGAGAAACTGCCGACATAGAAGTGGATATCGTAGATTGGGAAAAACGATGGCACTAGTGTGCGTGCTACTTAAGCTTTTATATTATTTATTGTGGTGTGTGTGTGGGGGGGTGGGAACACAAGTTAACTTTTGTGAGTCAGTTCTCCTTCCACTGGTGTTTCCAGAATCAGAATCAATCATCCCATGTCTTCAGGTTTGCAAGGCAAGCAGTTCTGAGCCTTCTTACCCGGCCCTAGTGTGCACTATTGAGCACATTCCCTTCCTTTGCTATCCAAGAAGTGAGAATAATGGTGGGCTATGGAGTTTGATCTTTAAATTATTTGGTAAAATTCCACTGACAAGTTTTTGTACCTGGCATGCCTTCTCTTCAATTGTGCGTTTTCCCTGAAACAACTCTAGTTCACCAATAAAGTGAAGGATCTGTTGCTGTCTTTTGATTTACTCAATACTTACCAGATATACAGTTGAAGTTGACTCACTGCCTTCCTCAGCTGCACCGTACATTCTCTCCAGCTTCAGGGTATCCATTGGCCAATGCTTTAACTTCTCACTTTTTATGTGCAAAATGCTGTGCTGGCTGTTTATAAAAGACACCTTTTTTCTTCAACTGTTTGAAAAGTAGACTTGAAAAGCCTTGCACATACTGAAGCATATATGATTAGCTATTTTGCTTCACAAAAGAGACATAAAACTGGATGTGGTGGTGCACACCTGTAACACCTATTAATCATAACACTCAGGAGAGAGAAGTAGGGGAATCACAAGCTAGAAACCAGTCTGGTCTATATAGGAAGCTGTAGGCCAGGGCTGTTGATCAAGACCTTGTCTCAAAAAATAAAATGATGAGCCGGGCGTGGTGGCGCATGCCTTTAATCCTAGCACTCGGGAGGCAGAGGCAGGCGGATCTTTGTGAGTTCAAGGCCAGCCTGGTCTACAGAGTGAGTTCCAGAACAGCTGGGACTACAGGGAGACCCTGTCTTGAAAAGACAAAACAAAACAAAACAAACAAACAAACAAATAAATAAATAAATAAAATGAAATGGAAAAGGAAGCACAGTTAAGCTAACTGCTCTGAGAAATTGGAAGAGATATACATGGAAGTGTGAGACACAGGTTCTAGCAAAGAGACAACACTAAGGAAGATGGGAAACATGTATGACTGAGGGCAGAGTGTGATGTGCACTACAGAAACAGGCCAGGATGCTCATTGTTCATCCAGTATGTAACACAAAATAAAAGGAAACTCAACTGAGGTGTTGAGGGAGAGAGAGCAACACAGCCTGCATCTGTAAGTCAGAGAACAGCTTTATGGAGTCACTTCTTATCTTTTCACCTTTCTGTGGGTTCCAGGGATAGAGACTGAACTTAGGTTGTCCGATCCTGCAACAAATACCTTTATCTGTTGAGCGATCTTATTGGCCCTATGCTACCTTTCAACTGAAAGATGGTTAAATATTAAGACTCAGATTCTCAACGTTGTTCAACTAGAGACTCCTCTGGAGACATATTTTCATGTTCTGAGTTTGTGAGCAACTTGCTCTCAATAGGAAGATCATGGCTGTGGACAAGGGAGAGGCTATTAAGAACCTTGAACCAGGAACTGCCAACAGGACAACCTGCCAACAGTGTTTAAAGTCAGTTAGGAGGGAAACGAGTCGAGCTTTAACAAATACAACAGTATTTGCAATACTCTGACCTGGGCATCCATCTCTAGTCTATTGTGCTCTCCCATCTTCAAGAGAAGACACAGCTGCTAGTATTGTACCATTCAGTGTGGGGTTTTGGGTGTTTGTTTTTGTTTTAGACACAGGGTCTTCCTGGTCTGGGATTTACTATGTGGACTAGGCTGGCCTCAATCTTATAAGAGATTGCCTCTGCCTCCCTATGTGCTAGGATTAAAGGTGAGCAACACCATGCCAGGTGATACTGACTTTCAATTACAACAACTACCTGTAAATGAGGTCACACAGAAGCACAAACTTGCAATCTGGTGCAGTATCAGGTGAGCTCAGCCGGCAGCTTTCTTCATTTAGACCGGTGCTTATAGTCCCCGCAGACATTTTTTTTTTTGTCTATTTCTGATGATACTATAGTCTTGTATATATACTTATAAATATTGTACATCAGTTACTTAAATAGAAGTGAAATTTGTAAGACAAAGCTGTGTGCTTGTATTTTGCATATTTGTTAATAAACTCATCTATTAGTTTCTCCCATTCTCTAAATCACTTACATTCCTTATCTATAATCTATGCTAGGTTCTAATTATAGAACATTTAGGATTTTAGTATGCATCATTTTGTATTACTTTGTAACTGTGCTATGTGTTTCTAAATCTTTCCACCCCAATAAGCCTTTTTACCTCTCTCAAGGGAAAGACTCCCCAAACAACAATAGACCTGCAGTAAGCTTTCTAAATATAGTAAAATATACATTTACATCTCAGGAATAGCCTTAAGATGAATCATATCGCAATCTCTGACATTAAAAAGCATGAGTAGGCTGGGCAGGAGGGTTCACACCTGCAGTCTCAACACGAGGGAGGTGAAGCAGGACTGGGAATTAGAAGGCAACGGAGGGGCTGGAGAGATAGCCTAGCGGTTAAGAGCACCGACGCTCTTGCACAGGACCCAGGTTCGATCCCCAGCACCCACATGGCGGCTAAGAACCGTCTGTAACTCCAATTCCAGGAGAACTCCAGTTCCAGGGGAATCTGAGACCCTCTTCTGACCTCCGCGGCATTGCACGACACGGGTGCACAGACCTGCATGCAAACAATACATTCATACACATACAAAAATAAATAATAATAATAAAAAAAGAAGGCAACCGAACAAGTTGGAAATTAGCCACATGAGAGCTTCTTTCTTTTTTTGATTAATTTTATTTATTTCTGTATGTGTATGAATGTACTGTCCGCATGCAAGTCTGTGCACCGGTGTCGTGCAATGCCGCGGAGGTCAGAAGAGGGTGTCGGATTCCCCTGGAACTGGAGTTCTCCTGGAATTGGAGTTTCAGACGGTTCTCGGCCGCCATGTGGGTGCTGGGGATCGAACTCAGGTCCTCTGCAAGAGCGGTCGGTGCTCTTAACTGCTAGGCCATTTCTCCAGCCCGAGAGCTTATTTCCAAAAACAAAAATGAAACGAAAGAGAGAAGAACAGGAGAACCCAATGTTTCTAGAAGGGATAGAAGCTATTCCCACCCTATTCGCATATTCCTGACACCCACCCTCAAGCCATTTTTTTCCATGAGAAGAAATCCAAGGAACCTTCTGTATAAGCTCCTAGCCTGTTGCTTTAAAAATAAAAGGAATCAAAGTTTTCATCAAGTGCCCCGTTTTTCTGACAGTAAACTAACTACAGCAGTCCTTCAAGCTAGCATTAACAAAACGGAGCAGCTAGTAATTATTAATATATTAATATTTAGTTCCTCTCTGTGTACCCTAGATGAAAATTACATAGTATTCAATAGTTCACATTGTTTTCACAAGCCTTTAAAAGTTTGTTCTTCTGAGAAAAGGAGAGAAGGTTGGGTTCTTTGACAATGATCTAAAATGTGCTGATGTGAAGCCTCTCACTGGAAAGAACTAAATCCATTAGAGAGCCAAGGATTGATCGCCCAATCACAACATATCTGCAAGGGAAAAACGTGCTGCAATTGAAGATTTTTGTATTGATATCAGGGTTATTATGCTGAGCTACCTTTCACACCAAAAGCAGAGGACTGGCGGAAACATCTCTGATTCTCAGTGGGAGGGATTACTAAAGTAAATACAATTATTTTGGTTTTCCTATTCCTCTTTTTTTTTTTTTTTTGCAGTTCTTAGCCTCAGCCTTTAACGGCTGCGCTATCCCCACAGCCCGATTTTCCTATTCCTCTTTAACACAGCTGTGAGGCACAATGTTTGAAAAACAGCCCCACGCGACATGCTAGGATCACGGGGTCAGTCTCTTATTTTTAACTTAATAAAAGCAAACACTTCCCTGACATTTATGTTGTTCTAACATGCATTTTTAGTAGTTTTTTTTTAAACTGGATTATGCATTCAGAAAATTATAATTATAGCCTAAAAAGGAAAACTGTTATGATTCATTTTAGTCTAAAGTGGAGCTCAGCTAGGAAGAATGAAATGAGTGTTAGTTCTTATGAAGTGCCCTGCTTACCTGGCATTAAACTCAATCATTTCAACAGTCCTCTGACCCCACATTACGTGCCACCCAGCTTTTAACTGTCTTTGGTAGAAACATACTGGTTTTCAGATACATTTAAGGAGCTCTTCTTTCTCAATATCTAAGCCATTCAAATATCTTTATGTAAGAAATCGGTGTACTTTAAGTAAATTAAACAATAGGGTTTTTTTTTTCCATGTGAATAGCATACTTCCAGATGTGGTGTTTAACAGCCAAACAGCTGCTGGCTATTAAAAATCTCTTAAAGCTCCATTCTTTTTGCTCATAAAGGGAAGAGAAGTACGAGAATGTTTATGGAGTGACAGACAGATGTAGATTGGAACAGGATAATGGTCATGGTAATCAAAAACTAAGATTTCCTCTATGATATTATAAGCATTTTCGCAAGTATTTTGTCCACTTTTTTATTGTCTTCTTACCTGACCCTAAATTTGACCATTATGGAAGGACAGAATGAAGAACTTTATAGGTATTTATCATCCATACTGTGGAGAAATTAATTTTGTTGCCTAGTTTAGGTAGAAAAGAAATCTCATTTGAAGAGTTGAATAAATACTTTGACACTCAGAACATAATAGATCATGACTTTTCACAAACTACACTAATTTACTTACAATAGAGATTTGTCGGTTTTTCAGAAATTATATTTCTCCAAACCAATAAACAAAAATCAAAGTCACACTGGGTTTCTGGACATTGGTTTAATTAAGATTTCTTTCTTTCTAAACTAAATAAGTACTTTCTCAACCATGCGTTTATGTATAACATAACAAATGAAATTAACCTTTAGTAAACAAATTCACAGACAATGGAGACGGGCTGTGGGGAGCTGGATGCTTTCCTCCATCCATACAGCACACTGTCAGGAAGCCTTTCATGCAGCCATTTCACAGCATAACTTAGACTTTCTAGTTTTCTGAGGCCCGCTTGTATAGAAAGCCCATGGGGCTACCAATGGTGCATTCTATGCTATTTTTAATAATGTGTGCTTGCTTAAACTCTTGGATACAATGCAGCAATCACTTGTATAGCTATTACCATGGGTCAGGAAGTATTTGAGAGGTATTATTGGAAAGAATACCAAATTACACTTTCCCCAAATTGGCTGATTATTTACCTAGTAGGAGGCTCACTGACTCTCAGTATGGATTTGTGTGTGTCTGGAGACTGGAAACTTACCGGTTTCTTCTTCATTGAAATCTATTTGATGAAACTGTGAAGGGTTGGCCCTGAAGTGAGGTCTACCCTAGGTGAACAGGCTGTGTGTACAGCCTGTTCACCTAGGGTTCCCTGCACACAGCCAGGGAATGCATTATGGCTGATTTTTCTTTTCTTTTCTTTTCTTTTCTTTTCTTTTCTTTTCTTTTCTTTTCTTTCTTTTCTTTTTTCCTTTCTTTCTTTCTTTCTTTCTTTCTTTCTTTCTTTCTTTCTTTCTTTCTTTCTTTCTTTCTTTCTTTCTTTCTTTCTTTCTTTGCCAACTTTCCAATCTCCCTCCTGTTCTTCTCAGACATAGCCACTGTGAGTCATCCCCTTTTATCACAAAGCTCCAGAATTTACGTTGAAGTCTCCTCCAATGTGATAAATATCCAGACCCTTTGTGGCAATATACACCTTTTCTGTGGCTTAAATTTGAGGCTATTCAAAGTCAGTTAACATGATGGAAGATATTGTATTAACAAAATTCCAATTTTCAAGGCAATTTGGAAATACAAAATTCATAACACTCTCTGATTTTCTGCCAGGAAGTCATGTGAATACCCTGAGGAAATCACAGGGTAAAGTGAACTCGAGTTTGGGAAATTCAATTTGCTTTTGGTTTGGATCACTTTGCTTTTATTCCTTCACAAAAATTGAAAGCTTAAATTTAATGTCTTCAGTGAACTGGGTTTTCACTGCTGCCGGCTTCTGCTACATATTCTGCATGTGTGTCTGTTCAAACTTGGGTGTGCTTGGGAGAATTTGTTTGAAATACATCTTTATTCCTCACTTTTAGTAATTTATATCATTTGTTAGATTTCTGTTGACATAGATTATATCACTTCATATTCCAAGTATACTGTTCTGTTAGATAGGATTATAATCACTTAAATCATACACCAATTCATTTCCAAGCCAACCAACTTAGAAACACATTTTTCTCTTTCACATCTATGAAATATTTCTTGGTTAAAGACATTTCTGCTTTCCAAACCCAATCATTTTCATTGCTCTTATCATTAAAATTTCTTTCTTCTATTTATATTACCAGGTTTGTGTTTTTAATCATCACAGAAAATACTAGTATGCTAAAAATAACTTCAAAAAGGTGGGCGTGGTGGTGCACGCCCAGCACTCAGGAGGCTGAGACAGGCACATCTCTGTGAGTTCAAGGCCAGCCTGGTCTACAGAGCAAGCTCCAGGCCAGCTGGGACTAAAACAGGGAGACCCTGTCTCAAAAATACAAAAAAAAAAAAAACCCTCAAAAAATAAATTTTAGTTTGAGATGAAAAACATTTGGTGATTTTCCTTTTTTGGTTCATTTTTCTCCATGTTGTATCAATGTTATTTTCAAAACACAGCAATAGGCAGAACTCTGATACATAAACAGGAAATTAAATATAAATGTTGCCAATACAACCCAGAGGAGTTTCATACCCTATTACATCCTTCTACTTGAATAGGACACAGTTGTACACACAAATCTAACTAGACCTTACATTTGTGCAATGTTCTACGCCATTTGAAAGATCTTTTGTATTACATCAAAATTTATAGTAGGTTACAAGCTACACAGAAAAGTAAACCAGTATACTGTCCTTAGTTATTTCTGGTTGAACTCACATCTTGTCTGTGGCTTGGTTAGATGCTGTAATAGAAAAACATGTAGCCGCAGTGGTAAGTGCCGTGGGCATGTCTGTTGAATGAATGAGCAGGTAGGTGGAGATTAATTTGACAGAAGGTTTCTCTACCAGGTCTTTAAGTCGATCACTTCCCTGAACATGCAAAATGACCCGGCATTGCCATCTCCCTGCTCTCTGCCTCCTCTTTTGAAAGTAATTTATATTTTTCTAATTATAAAATTTAAAGCATTACTTATGTCAGTTATTTCTGTGGGTGGCAGTTCTAAGAGGTTCTTTTTTATTTTTTTTTGTTGTTATTAAACTATTTCCATACATCATACATCTTTTCTCAATTGAATTTAGAGTCACTTCCCTTTCCATGCCCCCCACTCCACCTGAGTCCCTGCACTCTGCCATATATGTCTTGCATCTTTTTCTGAGTCTTGCCAGAGTTTTTTTTTCCCAGTTCTTTTGTTGTTGTTGTTCTCTCTAACTTGTATTGCTTATATATATATCACCTGAATTGGAGGATTTTTTTTTTCTAAAGGATGTCATGTTTTCCTTAAGCAAGTGCTCGAAAGTTCCTCCTTGGCAATCCCAAACAACCATCAATCCTGCCTGTGCTCCACACTGGGGTCTTTCTCTCCCATGGTCCCCCAAATGAAGTCCAGGAAGCACGTGTCCTGTCTTGGCCTCCAGGTACTGGCCTCCATGATACAGCCTGGGCAGTCCAACAATGGCGGTCTATATTCTGATGAGGCGGAAATCCCCTTAGCTGCTTAGTCCACAAGCTGGGTATCTCAGTAGTCCCCATCTCAAATTGAAGGTTTGGAGGATTCTTGGAGAGACATGAGTCTTCATTCCATCTTGGAAGGTTAAAAAAGCTGTGTCTCATGTCTTTGAAGAGTGCCAAAAGCAGTGGCAGCCACAGAGTAGATGCACTTGCTGGTAAGAATTGAAGACAGGCCAAACAACAGTGCTCTCTCTCTCTCTTTTCTTTTTGTCTTTTTACTAAGATCTCAAGTGTTATATCTGAAGTACAACTTCTCTGGTCTTACTGATTATTTATTTCTGGTTTTACTTTCCTTTTGGTTGCTTAAGGCCACACAGTTAGCCGAGATTAACCAAAGTTTTCATTTTCTTGAGGTCAGTTGAGGATCTGGTCCTCAGGGGTCTCTTGGGGTTTTTTTTGGGGGGGGTAGCCCCTGGCTCCTTTCAGCTTTTCATTTACCAGTTCCATCCACTCGAGGACAAAATCAGGTTTTGTTAGACCAGGCTTCCTTTTCTGAAGCAAGCAGTTCTTTCTTTATGCAAGTGAAATTGTAAAATATAGACACAAAGAAAGAAAATACAACTCATGTTTAATTCCTTTAGGGTATTTTTTTTGCCTGTTTGTTCATTTATTTTTAAATGGATACAGGCCAGAGAGATGGCTCAGCAGGTTAAGATGCTTGTCACCAACCCTAATGATTTGAGTTTGACCCCCAATACCTACCAGGTAGAAGGAGAGAATCAACACTCACAAGTTTTCTGCCAAATTTCACTTGTACACAGTAGTACATGAATGCATACATATACATATCATGCACTCACACATACACACAGTATTGAACAAAATATAACACATCAAACTGTTCCTCCAGAATAAATTTTTCATTATTACTATTGCTAGAGAATTCACTGTTGAACACACAGACACTATAAATAATATAGTATATTTTAAAAATGGATACATGCTAAAATGATTCTATTTGAAACTTCCTTTTTATTTTATTTATTTTTTTCTGTATATGAGTGCTTACATGTGCACAAGTACACTCATGTCATACAATGCCCATGGTGGTCAGAAGAGGACATTAGATCCCCTGGGACTGGAGTTACAAATGGTTGTTATCTGTCATGTCAGTGTTGGGAATCAAACCCAGGTCCTCTGCAAGAGCAGCCAGTACTCAACCACTGAGTCATCTTTCCTCCTTGAAGCTTCCTTAAGAAAAAAAAAAAGGCATATTGTACAATTTTCCCTAGTAAGTACTCATTGGTATAGTATCCAGTTAGATGACTGTATCCATATTTATTTAGTCATCTTCTGTTTTGAGATGCGTAGGTTAAATGTGATGACCTAATATTGGGAACACTGCAGCAATAAACATATTTATAGTTGCTGGGTGTGGTGACGCACACCTTTAATCCTAGCACTTGGGAGGCAGAGGCAGGCGGATCTTGGTGAGTTCAAGGACAGCCTGGTCTACAGAGCGAGTTCCAGGACAGCTGGGGCTACAGGGAAACCCTGTCTCGAAAATAACAAAAAAAAAAAAAACAACAAAAAAAAATATTTATAGTTAAAGCTTTGAGCACATTAATTTTTTCTTTCTTAAGATAAATTCCTGAAAGTAGAATTGTTAGGTGAAAATATTACAAAACAAGGCATTTGATGTACATTTCCCAGTAGTATTGAACAAAATATAACACATCAAACTGTTCCTCCAGAATAAATTTTTCATTATTCACTATTGCTAGAGAATTCACCGTTGAACCAAGTGGTTCACAGTTTTTTGGGTTTTTTTTTTTTTTTTTTTTGGTCTTTTCGAGACAGGGTCTCCCTGTAGCCCCAGCTGTCCTGGAATTTGCTCTGGAGACCAGGCTGGCCTTGAACTCACAAAGATCTGCCTGCCTCTGCCTCCCAGGCGCTAGGATTAAAGGCGTGCACCACCAGGCCCGGCTCATTATTCACAGTTTTTTAACAATGAATGCTATTTCACATTGAAGTTAAAAGTCACCTTTTACTGAAGTTGGTTATACGATGGTCAGGTTTGAGTTCTAGCTTGGTCCAATCCAGAAGAGCCAGTTAGTAAAGCACGCTGGGGAGAGGCCTCTAGGGCAGGTTCAAAAGGACCTGGTCCTAATCAGGGGGCATCATTTAAGAGACCAAACTGCATAAAGGGGAAGAAGGAAGAAGCCTGGTGCAAGCCCTGTCCCCTTCTCCCTTTCCTTCCCCTCCCCCTCTGCTGTCCCCTCTCCTGCTCTCCCTCCTCTTTCCTCTCTGTCTCCTTCTTAGCTGCAGTCACTACACTGCTCTTTTCCTGCATACCCTCCTCACCACGATAGACTGATAGTTGTGTGAGTAGCACAACCGTCTTTGCAGATGCTCCTCTCACCAGGTACAACACAAGTCTGCTAGATTTTTCTCCAATGCGATCTGTCATCTCATTGGTCGCTCTTTGGCCTGACTTTGCCCTCACTGCTTGAACACTGTTCTTTTCAACCTGGGCTGCAATGTAGCCTTTTTGTCTGGAATTTTCTTTAGCGGCTCAGAATTCCTGAAGTAAATTCTGAGAACTTCATATCTTGATTCTCTTCTGGCTGTTCAGTTCAGCAATTAGTTTCTAGTCATGGCCATGTATCTTAAATGAATGAACATCTCTGACTACTGGGGTTGGCTGTTGTCTAAGCACTCGCTCCCAGCCCACGACACTTCTGGACCTGTTTTCTCTGAATCCAAAGGCTTCTGGCTTCTACTTCTTGTCATAATCCACCTTTAGCCACATTTACACTATTAAGGATTGTTTCCCAACTGCATGGTTTCATGCAAGAATGGGGACGCCCCAAACTCGCAGGGTGAACTCACTGTCCTGTTTTTACTATTTTCTTCAGTCTCCTCGAATGCTGAGCTTCTCAGAAATCCTTTGGCTTTATTGACTTCCAAGTAGCTTTGTCTTCCATTCTAGAACTTAGTTGTACATTCCATAAACTAGAATGTTCTCTCCCTTTTCTCCAAAAAGGGGCTCACAAATTGGGCAGCACCTTAAACTCATGTACTCCAGGGAGCTCCTCAGAGATTTTATCAGCAGATTGTTCTGTCCTTCTACCTTTGAAGACAAGGGTTTTTCACTTCAGCAAATTAGTCATGATCTCTGCTTTTCTTCTTCAGTGATTGATTGGGAGAAGAAACAATCTCATCTGGCATTATTTTCTCTCTCATTTCTTTTTGCCTTTGGGAACTAATCATGGGCTAAACATTTAAATTCTTGAGAGTTTAGCAGAGTGTTAATTGTCCACTTGACAGAATCTAGAATCACTTGGGAGTCTGAGGCCAGCCTACTCGACATCGTGAGTTCTAGGCCATCCAGGGCTACAGAATGTGATGCTGTCTCATACAACAACAACAACAACAACAACAACAACAACAAAAACAGCAGCAAAAGAAAGACGGCTGTGAAGCTGAGCCCCACAGAAACAAAAGCAGAGGACACTTAAACCTCAAAAGTATGCCAAATATTTGGGGGCTGTAGAGACAGCTCTGCAGTTGCATGACCACTAACAAATGTCTGTAACTCTAGTTACAGACGCCCTCTTCTGACATCAGTGAGCATTGTGCAACACAACTTACAGGCAATACACTCAATCATATATTTATATATGCGTGTGTGTAAGTGCATGCATATCATATGATGCCCATGAAAGTCAGAAGAGGATGATTTTTGTTTTGGGGGGAGGGCTTTCATTATGTAGCCTACCTGGACGGCCTGGAAATCACAGACACCCTCCTACTTCTGGCTTCCAAGTGCAGGGATCAAAGGCATGTACCACTATACCCAGCGTTTCTTTCTTTGCTTCTTTGTTTCTTCCTTCCTTCCTTCCTTCCTTCCTTCCTTCCTTCCTTCCTTCCTTCCTTCCTTCCTTCCTTCCTTCCTTCTTTTCTCTCTCTCTCTCTCTCTCTCTCTCTCTCTCTCTCTCTCTCTCTCTCGGACTTTTTGTAACAGGGTCTCCCTGTAGTCCCAGCTGTGCTGGAACTCACTATGTAGACCAGGCTAGTCTTGAAGTTACAGCCAGCACACCGGCTCCCAGCCTGTCCTCCTTACATCCTTTCTTCAGTGAGCTCTCTCCTTCCATCTTTTCATCCTCTTCTTCCTTAGCAGTAACTTCCCAACCTTACCACTTTTCAAGTGAAAAACACTGAAGAGGATCCCCTAGCTGTGTGTGTATTTTAAGCACTTGCGCTGACTGTCTTTGTTCCCAGTTATCTTTTCAGAGGTATTTATAAAGCAAACACACCTGGAAGATTAAAAATATTATGTCCCCTTCTAGAACCGAAGTCACAATAGCACACAGTACTGAAATCAAGAGTAGACATACTTACTCGGAATAAAACATCAGCTTCTCTAAGATGAAGGTTTTCCTCTTGGAAGACAACTCACCACAAGTGGGCCTTGGTGTTCTTTGTAGCTTACTGCAGGAATCGGACTCGATGATTAAGCCTGACATCTCTCCATTACTACACTAGTAACCCTGGTAGTTAAATTGCTAGCTGTAGTGTAGGATAAAGCCTCAGGCACACTGTGGATCTTTGGAGCAGTTTTTGTGCTCATGTTTGGTCTCTGAGTCCCTGAATATCTTCTCACTTAAAGGACTTCAGCGCTCCTGTAGTGCCCAAAATAGCACATTTCTTAAAAAAAAAAATCTATATTATAGTTTTTGAACAAATATAAAATCTGAGAATAATAAACCCTATAAACATCACGGTAGATTCTGCAACATTCATTTTTTAAAAATATTTATTTTATGTGTAAAAGTGTATTGCCGGGCTGGAGAGATAGCCTAGCGGTTAAGAGCACCTACTGCTTTTGCAGAAGACCAGAGTTCGATCCCCAGCACCCACATGGCGGCTAAGAACCATCTGTAACTCCAATTCCAGGAGAACTCCAGTTCCAGGGGAATCCGCCACCCTCTTCTGACCTCTGTGGCATTGCACGACACGGGTGAACAAACCTACATGCAGAGACAGTACATTCATACACATACAAAAATAAATAAAATTTTAAAAAATTAAAAAAAAGTGTATTGCCTGTAAGTGCATCCATGTTGTGCAATGCCTACAGAGGTCAGAAGAATGCATTGGATTCCCTAAAACTGGAGTTATGGATGGTTCTTACCTGCTATGTGGGTGCTGGGAACTGAACCCACGTCCTCTGCAAGAACAGCCAGTGCTCTTAACTGGTGAGCCATCTCTCCAGCCCCAATTCTGCAATGTTTAATATTTAATACATGGCAAATCTTATTTCACCTAGAACTTACTTAAACATTCTTGGATTCATCTGAAGAAAACCAAAGATGTTATATTACAAACAGATAGAGCATTATTCCTTGAATGTCCTTGTTTGAGGAATGCTGGGACATTTCTACTTGGAGAACGTTACATCATTGCTCATCAATGCCCGAACTCTAGTGGCTTGCTCCTTTTTCAACCCAGTCATTAGCAGATTCTGCCTTGGCATGGTTGCCTAACCTGGCTCTGTGGGTTGAGGATTGAGATTTGAAGTATTCTGCTTCTGTTTCTTTTCTTTTCTTTTCTTTTCTTTTCTTTTCTTTTTTCTTTTGGTCTTTTCAAGACAGGGTCTTCCTGTAGCCCCAGCTGACCTGGAACTCACTCTGTAAACCAGGCTGGCCTTGAACTCACAAAGATCCGCCTGCCTCTGCCTCCCTAGTGCTAGGATTAAAGGTGTGTGCCACCATGTCTGACTCTGCTTCTATTCCTAAGGCTTGATATGCTAATTTATTGAGGAAGTATTTGGAGATAAAAGGTCTTCTGGGGTAATAGAGTCTATATAAAATATCTCTCTACCCCATCTTCTCAGCAAAGTGATACAGGAGATATATACAGATGAGGTGAAGAGGAATCAACCCCAGCATCCCCTGCTTCCAGACATAACCTCCCAACCTACAGTGTTTCTCTGTGGCACCATAAGGTAACTAAGATAGCCATGGCTGCCTACTAAGGATTGTATTTGTTCTTTTTGATAGGTAAGGATTTGGGGAGATTTATGGAGAAATTTGGGTTAGGCACTTAAGTAATGTCTATAGACATCTATAAGTCCAAACTATATAGTGGGAAGTTTTCTCAAGAACTACAAGTTCTTGAACTTTCAAAGATACAATTACCAAACCTGATTCAGTTGAAGACTGTTTACAAAAACATTGTAGAATACAGAGATTTATTTTATTTCTATGTCGGGACCATCTTCTCTCCTGTCCTAGGAGCTAATTTATTAGAGACTGGTGAAATCTCATCAATGCTCTTTTGCACAAAGCTGATGGTATGAGTTCTTATTTGCTTATGAACATCCCCTATCTCAATGACACCACTTAGAATCAGTATTGTGGTTAAAAGTGTGGTTTATTGAGTCAGACTGTCTGAGTTCGAATCATAATTTTTAGTTGTCACTTAATCTCTCTAAAAATCTATTTTTCATTTTTCTGATAGATACAATAATAGTTAAGTAAATTAAATAAAGCAACCAATATAAAGTTTTTTTCCATATTGCATTAGGTATTTAACCATTATATAAGAAGTGTCTTTAAAATAATTAACAGGTTACTATGCAGATTATGGCTCACCAGAAAAATATTTCAGATTTTAATAATTTTTCTCTTAGAGCAGTCATGTAAAAGTAGATACCACCAAATACACTATCAAGAAGCATGCCACTGAGTTGCTTTTTTATTTTTTATGCTATGTATATGAGTATATTGCCTATGTGTATGTTAGTGCACCCATGTGTGTAGTACTCACAGAGGTCATGAGAAGGTATTGAATCCCCTGGAACTGGAGTCACTGATGGTTGTTAGCCTCCATCTGGGTGCTGGGAATCGAATCCAGGTCCTCCACAAGAGCAAGCAGTGAGTGCTCTTAGCCACTGAGTCCTCTCTCCCGCTTCGACTTGCTATTTTTATAATAAGAATATATTATAAGGGCTGAGGAAATGGCTCAGTGGTTAAGAGCACATACTGCTGTGGCAGAGGGCCCACAGTCAGTTCCCAACACCCTTGTTAGGTGGTTCACAACTGTTGGGAACTCCGACCCCAGACAAATTCCACTCCTCTGCTCTCCATGGGCACTGTGTCCACACACACCTATGCAGACACACACATAATTAAAAATAATAAAAAGTCTCCTGCAATTATTTCATGGAGCTCCAGAGGGAAAAATATATGAGCTATTTGGCTGAGTGGACAGTACTAATCTGGACAATCCCCACCTTCTTTGAGCTCAGCGTTCTTCTGCACAGTGCTTCTCAGTGGGTTCATACAAGCATCGCTTACACATCAGTGTGACATCTTTTTCTTCTATTAAATGTAAGGCTTTTTTACATAGCAATTCTCCGATACTAACCAAGAATCAATCACCAAGAATTAGTACAGTCCTCACTTGAGCTGCCTGGTTTGCAGATCTGAGTCCTGCTCAGGTCCTATAAATGTGGGATTCTCTTGGCTTTGATTATTCCCTGGGACAATTGTTATAATTCAGGAAGGCACTTATGCTTTCAAATTTATTATAAAAGATACAACTTGGAAACATGGGGCAAGGTGTAGGCGAGATAGTGGCCCAGGCTTTCATGGCCTTGCACAAACTTGCCATTAATGGGTCACCAATGTGGAAACTGCAGTTATGGTTTAGTTTTCTCTTCATCTCTGGTCTCCCACCCTCCCTGGAGACTTTGAGCTGGGTTAGACACACCCACCCTGTAGTCATAGGTGAGGCCATTGAAGAGGCTAGATCCCATCCTGGAGCTTTGGAAAGGCCCCACAGAGTAACCTATAGTTACTGAAAACTGAAATGTCTTCCAAAGGGCCTAGTTGTGATAAACAACAAAGGAATTTTCTGTATCTTGGGAAATTTCACTGATGTAAGAAGTTCTGTGTTAGGCCAGAGACAAAAACCAAATATTTTCTTTATTAAGTTTTCAGCCAACATTATCTATCTCTCCTTTGTGCCCCAGGCCTGCAGGCTTACTGCCCATACTTTTATTTCCAACACCTTAAGTGTTAAAGCAGTTAAATAGAACATTTAAAGATACAGAGTAAGATTTTAAAAGGGTTTTAATTTTTTTTAAATGCATTTTATTGTGTGCGGGCATGTGTCCCACCATGTACATGTGGAAGTCAGAGGACCACTTTGTGGAGGCCATTCTTTCCTTCCACCTTTATGTGAATTCCAGCGAGTGAACTCAAGTTGTCAGCCTTGCACAGCAAGTGCCTCTATCTGTTGAAGGTCTATAGTTTGAATTTATATATATATATATATATATATATATATATATAATATA
>VZQC01015396.1:2532195-2606131 GCA_009823505.1 Rhizomys pruinosus | reverse complement strand
TTTATAATTCACCCCATGGTATAGACTGGCATTAAAAAACTGAAATAGATTTAACTTTAAAGCACCCCACTTCCTCCTGGAGTTGTTAATTCTTCCTTTGATTCAGGAGTTTCTCTAAGCAAAGCTTAAAGAGCTCTTTCTGTTCTCAGTTAAAATACACCATTGATCTCTTCTTACAGATCTTGAGGCTGTTTGTTTCTGGGTTTTGAGCAATTTTTTTATACTTCTGAACTATTTCTTGAACATTACAGGTCCCTTTATCTTTCTTGTCTTTAGTTAGTAATAGCAGCATGCAAATAAGAGCAAAAGAGGCCCAGCAGTGTTTCTACACAGTCTTTCATGACAATCTCCTCCTTCTGACAACCTGGCTACCTCTGTTCTTGGTTTTAGCTCTTTGCTCTTTCCAGTTAATGGTTAAATGTATTCCTTATAATACAAACCCCCATAAATACGTAGTTAAATAGCTTTGTACCCTCAGGAGTTTGCTACGAGAAAAGTCTCAGGATATGGGCAAATTTAACATTTCAACAATCTATATGTTGAAAAGTCATTCCTAGAGTACAACATATTAGACAACCTAGATCTTTATCTCAGTACACCAAAAATGTAATATTTATGGTCAGTTGCATGATTTTAATATTGGAGTTGACTTTTACCCTAGAACATATGATGATCTTCATGCACATAGCAGGTTCTTGCAGTATGACTGAATAGAAGAATACATGGATTGCTGGGTGTAGTGGCACACACCTTTAATCCTAGCACTCGGGAGGCAGAGGCAGGTGGATCTCTGTTGAGTTCAAGGCCAGCCTGGCCTACATAGTGAATTCCAGGTCAGCTGGGACTAACAAGGGAGAACCTGTCTCAAAAAAGACCAAAAAAAAAAAAAAAATACATGGATTAATGAGCCAAATGTCTTCCGGAATTGCAGCAAGTTAGTGGCTGGCTCCAGTGCAGCACTCTGCTGCATTGGCCTGGACACTGCAGGGGCAGTGATGGGCTTACTAGCCCTCTGCTCTCACCTGCCCGCCTGGCTCTGGGCTAAGGATAATTGTAAAGAAAAGTGACTGCATTTCCTTCTTAGAAATGTTATTTTCGTTTCTGAGTGTCGGATTTTTTAAATTCTTTTTAATTTATTTTTTTTAATTTATTATTATTTTTGTCTTGGAAGCACATGGGCACAAAGCGTTGCCTGTTGGGATATTCCAGTTTGAAATGGCTGATGAGGGACCCACCTTGATGGGGGCGTGGCCTCAGGGTCTGTGGAGAGCCTTCTTCCTCTCGCTCCCTCCAGCATCCGGCTTCAGGATGGGCCCTGTTTAGCTCCCCTGTGGAACATCTGATTAGCGAGGCTTTCTGGACTTTCCTCACACCTCAGAACTTCCTTTCCTGCCCCTATCCCTACTCATCATTAGAGTCCATTCACAAACCAGCCGGAGTTATTGAAGCCATCAAATTTCCCCTTGACCTTCAACACCTACTCTTTTCCCCAACACACAGTTCCACTTTTACTAGTAGTCATGGCCTTATCACAAAGTGACCTTTGCTTTCACTCTTACCCAGCCCATCCAAAGAGCCGCTTTCGCTTTGTGAGACTTCCCCCTGGGCTTAGTTACTTTGCAGTTTAATCTCATAACAGACCTGAGTGGAGGAGTTGAAATGGCTGGTAAGCCAAGGAGCTCGGAATGGGCTGAGGGACAAGGAACAGCGCGTGCTGAGGAAGTTAACACAAAAATAAACATTTCATTGAAGAAAAGTACAGCCAAGGTGTCTGACAGCCGGCGAAGAGTTAGTTCCCTGACAATGAAAGCACGAATTTGGGCAGACTGGGTCACAACTCTTTGAACAGGATTGTACTGTTAGTAGTTTCCTAACCTGCTGGCCAAGGCATGTGCTCAGTAGTCTTTTTGGCATCCAATGATTTTGGAGGCTCAACAGCTGCAGCTGCCAGCTGCCAACTGCCACCACTCTGTGTAAAGACGAAAACTAATGCTTAGAAGTGTGGAAAACCCCCGCAGTTCTAACTAGGTACAGTTTTGAGAAACTGTGTCTAAATAAAGAATGTTGAGGGCCCTACTATAAAATTTTTGAGAAATCTTAGATTGTTAATATTCTACTTCACTTAAGAGTATGCAAAAGGGAATTTATGATTTTTGTAGCATCTTTGCAAAAAAAAAAACTTCTGTAATTGTCCTGGTAATGCTATTGATCACCACCCTCTGATGTGGTTGGGGTCACTAGGGGACTCTCCGTCCTTTAGGGGACAAGAAAAGAACCAAGTGAAAGTAGTCACAGAATACACACACACACACACACACACACACACACACACGAACAGCAAATGCTACCAACATTGCCAGGTAATGGGCTCCACATCAGACAGTGTCTGGGGCACAGTCCTCTGGGTACCACTTGCCTATATGGGATCCCTTTGCCCTGGGCATGTACAGCACCACTCAAAGATTCTGGGTTTGGCAAACAGAGAATGGGTAGTCCATCCAGGTGCGAGTCAGCAACCTGCAAGGCTCAGGTAGAACCTGACCCAGCACCTGCTCATAGACAGTAAGCTTCCAGAACGTCTTTTTTTTTTTTTTTTTACCTTGGGGCAGCACTGGGATGTTCTGCCTCACACACTCGGATCAAGGTGTGTACAACCAGCTTTCTCTTCTCTGGAACATTCTTCTCTCGCAGTTGCAGCTTGGTATACTCCATCAGTTCCAGTTGAGGGCATGGGAATGTGGAGATAAAAATCAGTTCACTGTTTAATTTAATCTCCGATCTCTCATCTCAGTGTGGAAAACTGTAATCAGTGGTTACCAGTCGCCACTTCCTCTCCCATCCTTTGGGCCCTACTCATACCCGGGCCTTTGGAGGGTGTGCTTTACCTGTGTGTCCACATCAGACACCCAGAGATATTTCTAAGGGACTCCGGGGCTGATTCTAAGCTAGAAAAGTAGCAAGGTTCTCTTCTTACTGACTCAGGGCCTTATGCTGACTCCCTTTACTCTTAGAGAAAACAGCTGTCTCTGTCACAGCCAGCTTTACAAGCACGGTACCCTCAGATAATACACACTGTGCAGCAATCACCCATGCTGATCTGAAGCCAGGCATTTCCAGGAGCCCTTCTAGGTCTCCTTTTCCTGGAGTTCTTACTCTGTCCTTCAATTTTTCTTTTCCTTTCTTTTTTAAATTCTTTCTCTTTCACTTTCTTTCTGTCCTCCTCCTCCTCTTCTTCCTCCTCCTCTTCTTCTTCCTCCTCCTCTTCCTCCTCCTTCTCCTCCTCCTCCTCATCCTCATCCTTCTCCTTCTCCTTCTCTTCCTTCTCTTTTTCCTCCTCCTCCTTCTCCTCCTCTTCCCCCCACTCCTCCTCCTCCTTATCTAACTCTTCCTCCTCCTCTTCCTCCTCCTCCACTTCTTCCTCCTCCTCCTCTTCTTCTTCCTCCTTCTCCTCCTCCCCTGATCACTCTTGCTACCCGGTCCACAGTTACAGACATTATAGACATGTGCCCTTTTGTTTGAGCTGTGGACTTCCTGGCTTGGGGACCAGCTATGTGTTTCTAGGTCTTCCTGGTCTGCTTTGTTTTGGAATTTCACTAACTTTCTTTAATTCTTTTGTAACCTTGTCTCTAGCCATCAAAGAAGATCCAAATGGTTTTAAAAGGTTTACATGTTAAATCTCTTTGATAATCCTCCCTAATTCTTCATTCTTTTACAATGTTAAATTCCTCAGGGCTATGAGGACACTTTCATATATATAATATACTGGATGCTCTAAGAGTGGAATTCTCATTTCATTTGTCTTTAACCATTTTTTGTGTTTATATTTTCCAAGTAGACATGCATTTAAAAAACTAATTTGCTTGCTTACTTATTTATTTATTTGTGTGTGTGTGTGTGTATGCGCATGTGTGTGTATATGCAATGGATGTCATAGTATATCTGTGGAGAGGTCAGAGGACAACTTTCTGAAGTCAGTTCTCTTCTTCCACCAAGGCTCTGAACCCAGGTGGGTTTACAAGCTGAGCTGTCTCCCTGACCTTAGACATGATAATTTTTTAAATTTTATTTATTTATTTATTTTTATGTGTATGAATGTACTGTCTGCATGTAAGTTTGTGCACCCGTGTCATGCAATGCCTCGCAGTTCAGAAGAGGGTGTCGGATTCCCCTGGAGTTAAACACTATTCTCAACCGCCATGTGGATGCTGAGGATTGAACCCGGGTCCTCTGCAAGAGCAGTCGGTGCTCTTAACTGCTAGCCTATCTCTCCAGCCCCCAGACATGATAATTTTTAAACTTAAGTCAGTCAATCTTGATCAGTGCTCTGGGCCTTGACTTTATCTGTTGGGCCAAGTTCATTAAAGATCTTGGTTGCAGATTCACTCCCTATCGGCTTATTCAGAGACAGGGGTAGAGCTGTTGGTTTTGTTGATTTCAACAGAAACCTTGGAATATGAGTTCTTTCTGTTTCATTCATTAATATACCATCCTAATTACCAAGAAAAAGTCTCTGGCCCATAATCTGTGTAGAGTATTTATAGAATGAATGATAAAATCTAGTCATTAAACACTCTTTTGCCCTGTGGTGTTGTGACTGGCCCACTTCAGATGCCTTGTAAACCCCTTTGTAACTGACACTTTCAACTGTACATAGCAAACCCATGCCCTTTGGGTTACTGCCTCTGTAACCCAAACGTAGCTATTCGTAATAGAGGTCATGGGTTACTTTTTAGTTCATTCCCATGTTGATGTCATTTTCTTGTTTATTCTTTTGCATTTGGTTTGAGATGGCTTCAAATGTCACTGTTTATCTTATCTTTCTGGTAACTTACAGAAAACCTGAAAGAAACTTGTCCTGTCCCACATCCTCGCTAAATATTTATTCTTACTCAGAAATGTTTATTATCCAACACCCTTGACTTCTTTTCTAGAATCTATTTTTAAAAACAGGACAAACCATTTTCCTATTTATTCAGTTTTTAAATCCTTTTATTTTCTTTCCCTTTTTTGTGTGGTCCAGGGATGAAAAGCCATGCTTGGTACAGGGCAAAGAGGCACCGACCACTCGGTACGCAGCCCAGATGATCTATTTAAATTGCCCTTGCTTGGACCCTTAGGTGAATATGTGACACATATTTAGTCAAGCAAGATTTTTCCTTAAGGAAACTTCCTTTCCACAGCTTAACTTACTAGCACTGGATAGGAAACAGGACATTTTGCTGCCTGGGGACAGGACATTTGACTTTTTTGTTGTTGTTATTTTGGGTTTTTGAGACAGGGTTTTCCTGTAGCCCCAGCTGTACTGGAACTCACCATGTAGACCAGGCTGGCCTTGAATTCACAGAGATCCACTTGCCTCTGTCTCCAAAGTGCTGGGATTAAAGGCATATGCCACTATGCCTGGCCGGCATTCGACTTTCTTATAAGAATCTTCTTACAAGAACAACATCATCAGTCCTTGTCTCTCCTTCATGGTAGTCAACATATTTGGAAAGAAGGTTTCTAAACTTAGTCTCAAATTCTTTCAGAATTCTTGGGTAAGTCCCAACTTTTTGTCTGTTTTGTTTTCTAGCTAGGTTTACTTTAGATCCAATTTGTAACTGAACTTGGCCTTAAGTGTTCTTCAGGAGAACACAGATTAAAACAAGAACACCCCAGATCCTTAACAGTGCAGCTGACCACCAAGCTTCTTAAGATCTTGAGGGGATTTCTAAACTGCACTGATAAATAGCCCAGTGCTTTTATTAGTGTATCAAAGTACATTGTGTTTTTAAGTTAAGGCTCATACTCTGAGTAAAATCATAAGGGATCCCCTGGATAAAATCGATTTTATCTAGAAGATATAATTTTTGCAAAGGAAAATCTTTCCATGTTCTGATGATTCATTAATCAGAAAAAGTAAACTATTGAGGAAAAAAATCATAAACATATAAAATGGAGCCAGTGAGGTGACTTAGAAAGTTAAGGAACTTGTTGCCAGGCCTGATAACCTGAGTTTCAGCCTTGGAATGAGCCCATAAGGTGGAAGGAGAGGACTGACTCCCTCACTTATCCTTTGACCTTTGCACGCCTTCTTGGCACACACACACACACACACACACACACACACACACACACTCATACATGCATAAATACATTTTTAAAGAAAAACATTTTTTTTTCTAGAAAAAGACACTTTTTTTTTTTGAGACAGGGTCTCCCTTTATTTAGTCCCAGCTGGCCTGGAGCTGTTACATAGACCAGACTGGCCTTGAATTTACAGAAATCCGACTGCCTCTGCCTCCCAAGTGCTGGGATTAAAGGCAGACATTATTTATTTTAAAAGCCCTGACACTGGATATTCTGTATCAACTCTTTCTCTTCAGCCATCTACAAATTCAAAAATAGATTACTATCACATGATTTGTAGATACAAAATCTAGACAATCAAATATTAGGGCTTTGTGTATTTATTTCTGTGTATAGAAAATGGATCATTAATTCTTGGATAGGATAGGATGCACTGGTTAAGACCTCATCTTCTGCAAGTGTCTAGATCAGCTTCCTCAACTGTACCACTGGGAGACAGTTCTCTTCCAGTGGGCATAGGTCCCAGAAGGCATAGGTCTTTCTTTTTTTTTTTTTTTTTTTTGGATTCATTGATTTTTTGTATTGTTTTCTTTGTTTCTATTTCATTGGTTTCTGCTCTGATTTTTTTTTTACAATACTGTTTACAACACTGGAGGTGAAACCAAAGGCCTTGCACAGGCTGGGCAACTTCTCCACAGGGAGCTACTTCCCTAGGCCCTGGATCCTTATCTGGCCTTCCTAGATTATCTTTATATCGAAAATAATACTATGCTAAGAATCCGCTTAAAGTATGTCATGCTCTCTGCTGTCAAGAGTCATAACGTTTATATATATTTTCTTTTTGAGGCAGGGTCTCTCTGTAGTCCCAGCTGGCCTGGAGCTCGCTATGTAGACCAGGCTGGCCTTGAACTCACAGAGATCCACCTGCCTCTGCCTCCCGAGTGCTGGAATTAAAGGCATGAGCCACCACACCTGGCTATGTTTATATTTTTAAGAAAAATTTTAATTAAACAAATCCTTCAATCTTTTATCTGGAATCTCACTAAAAATGATTCTGAGGGTTACCAGGCCTTTATCCAAAAAGACTGAATGAAATATTTGTTGAGTTAAATGAGAAAAGCCTTCCTACATTTCTTCTCTGATTCTTGAATGTCAAGCCTGACCTATATTTTAAGGGCAGGCTTCTATAACAGAAATTCAGTGGAGAAATTTTCAGGGAAGGGAAATGCAGGTTATTGCCAGACACAGGTAAAAACCTGCCCACGCTGGAGTTTTGTGTTGTATAGCCTATAATTTGGATTTTTAAAGTATTAAAAAATTTCCCTCTTTTTCTGGAATCTTTGGTGCTGATCCATCGCACACATCGTTTTAGAAAAATTAAGCTAGCTGGGCGTGGTGGCGCACGCCTTTAATCCTAGCACTTGGGAGGTGGAGGCAGGCGGATCTTTGTGAGTTCAAGGCCAGCCTGGTCTACAGAGCAAGTTCCAGGACAGCTGGGGCTACAGGAAGACCCTGTCTTGAAAAGACCAAAATAAATAAATAAATAAATAAATAAATAAATAAATAAATAAACTAATAAATCTTCTTTGTTTGCACTAACCTGCAAAATCCCAAGGAAAGTGTATCAGCCTGAACTTTAATTCCTGCTACGTAATGAAATAGCTAATTTATTTTTATAAAATGATTTCTGCATTGAGCATAATTTAAGTGTTAAACTTTTTAAGTATATAATCTTTTTTAAACGTTTGGTATTCTAAAATAATATGTCTACTTTTTATTTTTCACACTTAGATAATTGTGAGTTCAAGGCCAGCCTGGTCTACAGAGCAAGTTCCAGGACAGCTGGGGCTACAGGGAGACCCTGTCTCAAAAAGACCAAAAAAATTAATTAATTAATTAATTAATTAACTTCTGTTTTATGTGTATGAATGTTTTTCTTGCATGTTTTTAAAGTGTGTAATATGGATGCTGGGTGCCAGTGGAGACCAGAAGAGGGCATCAGATCCCCTGTATCAGGAGATGTGGATGGTTGTTAGTTGCCATCTGGGTGCTGGGACTGATACCCAGGTCCTCTGTTAGAGCAGCCAGGGCTCTTAACTACTGAGCCATCTCTCCAACCCAATTTTTAAAGAATTATACATTTTCCTTCAGTCATTTGGAAGTAAGTTACTACCAGATGACAGTATTTCATTGCTACAACAAGAGCATTCTCTAACATGACCACAAGAAAACCATCAAATCAGAAAATGAACATTAAGGCAAAGCTACCACATTTAAGTTCTGCCAATTACCCTGTTACATCTTTCATTCCAACAGAATTAGAAGAAAGATTTAATTCAGGCTCTGGCCGGATGGCTACTTTGCAGGCTATTTTTTGTCTTTTAGAATTTGTGACAGATCTTCAGTCTTTTCTTGGCATTTATGACCTGACACTTCACAATATTATAGATCTGATATTCTATAAACGTTCTCTCAATATACTCATCACTAATGCTTTCTCATAATTATATTACAGTATTACATTTTTAGCAGAGATACTATAGATGTGAAGCTGTTTTACTTTTTAATGCATTCTATCATCTGAGTATAGTTTCGAAATTTTGGATGATTTTAACTATCATTTATTTGTATAAGGTACATGCACCTGTGTGTGTGTGTGTGTGTGTGTGTGTGTGTGTATGCCAAAGGTCTAGCATGCAGTGTCTTTCTCAAGAATTCTCTACCATATTTTTTGACACAGGATCTGTCCCTGACTCTAGAGCTTACTAATTCACCTAGATTGGCTGGCGGTGAGTTCCAGGAATCCTCCTGTCCCTGTCTCCCCAAGAACTCTGCAATGGGATTACAGGCACTGGTTACCGTATCTGTCATTATTATTATTATTATTATTATCATCATTACATGGGTGCTGAGGGTCAAACTCAGTTCCTTATGCTTGCAAGGTAACCCTCTTCTGGCTGGGGCATCTCTCCATCCCCAAGATTCTCTTGTATAAAGTTACTCTTTTTTTATATAAAGTTATTCTTTAGTATTTCTTTTAATATTAACTGAGCAGGATACTATGAATTTCAATAAGCATCTCATTCCACATCAAACATTTTGCTCCACATAAACATCAATGTTGGGGGCTGGAGAGATGGCTCAGTGGTTAAGAGCACTGACTGCTCTTGCAGAGGACCTGGGTTTGATTCCCAGCACCCACATGGCCAGGCGTGGTGGCGCACGCCTTTAATCCCAGCATTTGGGAGGCACAGGCAGGTGGATCTCTGTGAGTTCAAGGCCAGCCTGGTCTACATAGCGAGCTCCAGGCTAGCTGGGACTAAAGGGAGACCCTGTCTCAAAAAAAAAATCAATAAATAAAAAATATATATATCAATGCTTTATTTAATGAGATATATAGTGCAAGTGCTATTAATAAACCCTGGTCTGTATACACAGTAAGCAGGCACTGTACCACTCTACCTTCAATCCTATACTGTATTTTTATCATTACTTACTATGATGTTGTGCCACACATTTCATCAGTTCTTTGAATATTTTCTATTTTTCTGTCAGAAAAAGAATTACAAATTCATAAATGTTATATCCTATAGACACAGCAAAGAAAAGCATAAAATTACAATCTGTGATAAAGTCCACCAAGGGTGACAACCTTTTCTAATCCCTGATGATATTGTCCCCAGTCCTTTCATGAAGTTGACAAAATGCAAGACCCTTTGCATCAGAGACCTCCATTAGTTTCTTCAGAAGTGGTGGAAAATGTACAAAATAAGCTGAATCAAGTTATGGTCAATTGTCACAGGTAAGATAATTCTATGGATTTAATAAGAACTGTTTCTATAAAGCTTCCACAGTGCATACAGGAAGAAAGGTTCTTTGACATCATGTTGTATAGAATATCTGACAATGATTAAAGCTACAAAAACTTTGTTAAAAAGAGAAATCATGGTACTTTCTTTAGTAGTCCATCTACTAAAATTATAATAGTACAAAGATTAACATGGTCCTGCAAAGAGGAAAGGCAAAGAGGCATGCTATATTTTTAACAAAAATTATTAAAAATTTCAGAATAAATTAAACAAAAGAAATGATCTATAGTTACTACTTAGATGTATGCCACACATTCTCCCAGTGTGAACATCAGAAATAATTTTGTAATGAGCTGGATCCAGAGTGCCCTCTAGAGGCACCTTTAAACCAATGCAGCATTTCCAATTGCAAATGAGGTTACCTAGAGCCTGGTCAACAGAGTTGTCTATATCCCTTCTAGACACAGACACAAGAGGTTTGGCCTGTGTGTGTGGCATTGGTAGAGTGACCTGGATCATCTCAAAATGTAGGAAATAAATGAGGATCCAGTCAAGAAATCAGATGAAAGGCAGTAACAGAGTCTAGATTTTTAAGAACTTGCTTAGTCATTTGGATATTCATGCCAGACATGTAAATAAAAATTTTAGAGACTTATTTAAATTATTAAACAGATTTCCTTGGATAAAACTTTGGAAACATTTTTTCTGTCCCAAAGACAATGTTACTTTAAAAATTCTCTGGGCGGGGGGGGGGGGCTAGAGAGATAGCCTAGTGGTTAAAAGCACCGACTGCTCTTTCAGAGGACCCGGGTTCGATCCCCAGCACCCGCATGGCAGCTAAAAACTGTCTGTAACTCCAATTCCAGGAGAACTCCAGTTCCAGGGGGATCTGAGACCCTCTTCTGACCTCCATGGCATGGCACGACACGGGTGCACAAACCTACATGCAGACAGTACATTCATACACATACAAAAATAAATTAAATTAAAAAAAATTCTCTGGGGCTGGTGAGATGGCTCAGTGGGTAAAGGCTCTAAGAGTCAAATATGTGTCCCATAGTAGACTCACAGACTTCCAAGCATACACAGACATACAATAAATGAATGAAAGACTAAATTAGAAAATTTTAAAAATATCTCAGAACAACCCATGTTTTCCTTCTACCTTCTCAAATCACAACAATGAATGGTTCAGTTGGTAAGACAATTAAAATATTAAGACAATAATATAAAACACCATATATAATTTCTTGGTTGGGTAGTTTATTTCTCCCAAAATGGCCAGGAATACTCAAAGGTAGTAGACATACTGTTGTGTGGCATCAATTCTGGGGAGACTGGAATGAAAGTCTACTTACTTCATATAGGGAATCAACAGCAGACCAAATCAAGAATATCACCAAAAGGGCCTGGAGAGACCACTCAGAGGTTATGAGCACCGGCTGCTTTTGTAGAAGATCTGGTGAATTCAGTTCCCAGCTCCCACATGGCAGACAACAACCATTTGTAATTCCAGTTCCAGGGGATCTGGTGACCTCTTCTGTCTTGCATGGGCATTGCATGAGACAAGTGTATCATTTCATGACACAGGTGTGCTTACATGCACTCATACATAAAAATAAATAATTTTTTAAAAAGAATATCACTAAATTCAACTCGGTGAGCTAATGAGTTTATTGAGGCTACTGGAAAGAGCACATGGGTGAGGGGTTACTTACAGGTTCAGGAATTACTCAAAGACATCGCCAAATGCCCATGTTAGCATGGGCTATGGCTCACGGAAGCTGGAATCCTGGCGCTCACTCACAGTTGGTGAGCTCAACAGGTCTTTTCCAAGCCACTCAGTTGTCTGTGCCTTTTCCTGGCAGCTCACCTGCTGTGAGCCTCTTCCAGGCAGCCTCCATTATTTAGGAGTGTCTTTCTCCAGTGCTTACAGCTAACATAACCTCAGGGAAGGTGGGGCCTACTGCAACTGCTCGGTTTCAGGAACTTCCTGAAGCTTTTTAGTTGTTTACTTCTAGCTTCTCTGCAGGATGGAATGTTTCTCTCTTTGAAGCATCCTGTGTCTTAAGGAGCCTTCTTCATCTTAGAGGAAATTGCTACAAAATACATGCCAGTAAAAAGGAAAATCTAGAACTTGGGACTTGATTAGCATCTTTTAGATCACACTTTCTTTCCTAGGTTCCCAGAGGTTTGTTACAAGTCCTGGTCAATGCACATCTGGAAGTATTTCCAGTGTAGAAGAACCTACTACCAAATTTTCCTTGTCTCATATTTAAAAATATGCTTTGTTCTCCAGAACCTTTCCTTTGAAAACACAGCTTATGACATAAGATAAAAGCAGAAAAATGTGACTTTGGGCGCTGAGTGGAGAAGAAATGTGGACAGCAGAGGTGTGCGGAGGAACGAATGCTCACACTCTGACTCCTCTCTCTGGCTTTGCTGTCTGTCCTTTTCCTCTACTGAGCCTCGTTTCTCTGGCATCTAAATTCAGCAAATGAATTAAGAAGACTTCAAGTTACTTCCAGAATTGTGGTTATCTGTTTTATCTATTGAACATAATTATTTTCTCCAGGAATTTATCTACTTGCCAATGCTAATTATATATCTATGCCAGGGAACTATAAAACCAACTTCTTGTTTGGAGTTGTGTTCTCACCACACATATTTGAATTGAATTCGATCTGGGATGCCTCATGAATCTGAGTCCCATCTGTAGACCCTGGAAGGGAACTTGCAACATAGAAACATCCAGAGCTGTATAAAGATGAGTTATGTCTTGTATGGCAGAATGCATGAACTCGGGTTGGGTGGGGGACATGAAAAGGGAAATGAATCTAAATTGGAATGAGAAATGATGTATGAAATGCACAAAACTTCAATAAAAATATTTTTCAAAAAGATGAGCTATGTCTTTCTACTTCATTTCCCAAGACTCTCCTAGCATCTAAACTAATAAATCAAATGCCACACAGTAACTGGCACTAATATAGCTTGGTTTTCTATGAACTAGAGCAAGAATAATGGTTAAAGTAGAAAACTGGAAAATTTTTCTAAAATAACACAGTATTCCATGGGTTTTTTGCATTAACAAATCCTGAAACCACAGAGTAGTGAGAAGTCACTCTCTCCCTACCACTCACAAACCAACTGAGTCTGAGAGGGAAATTATTCTCTCACTGGGAGGCCAGTTTCTAGTAGAGAAATCCAGAAGAGGAGGCGGTAAGGCCTCTCGTGGATCATTGGGACAGTAAATGTCAGCTGAGCAGAATTGGGAACAGGGCTCAGGGAGAGGACACATAACCCATAAAACTAATGCCAAGCCTGTATAGGCCTAACTTATTCATTATATTCTATTAAGGGTATGGGTATGTTGGATACAATTAATTATTGATCTAAAGAGAAAAATCAGTCTACCAAGGTTAATGACTTCAGCCACTCAATTGTCAAAACTGTGTGTAAGCTTTAAAGGAAATAATTAAGCCTACATGATTTGGCTTTCTCTTATAAAATGCTATTAGGAAATCATCACTGTGTGTGATTATTTCTGGGACATTAGTGCCTTGCTACAGTGATCATATAATTCAAGTATTTACAGGATCAGTGATGATTAAGCTTGAGTATCCATTCTGAAGCTCTGTTAGTGATTCCTTGCCTGATTTTCTGTGCCCAGCCTTCTTTAACCTGTCAGTATGAGATTATTTACATGCATTTTAGATAGCATTGAATTAGTTGTTATTAATTGTGTAATTAGGTGTTTCGAGCTAGCAGCATCACTATGGGAGCACTCTATTTAATAACAAATATTTATAGAGTTTTACTATGTGCTAAGGGGCAGAGCCGGGAACAAAAACAAAGGGCCTTTCTTCATGGGACATATGGGGACACATATGGGAGGGAGGGGAACATTGAAAACGATAACAAGGGCTGGAGAGATGGCCTATCGGTTAGGAGTGCCGACTGCTCTTACAGAGGACCTGGGTTCGATCCCCAGCACCCACATGGCGGCTGAGAACCGTCTTTAACTCCGGTTCCAGGGGAATCCGACACCCTCTTCTGACCTCCGCAGCATTGCACGACACGGGTGCACAAACCTACATGCAGACAGTACATTCATACACATACAAGAATAAATAATAAAAAAAGAAAACGATAACAAAATAATGAAAAAGTCCAAGAAGAAAATAAAGCAGAAGCAAGGGCCAGTAGTAGGAGAGAAGGAAGCTGTTAGGTGGGCGGGTCCCTAAGCCTCCTTAAGGAAGTGGCATTTGAGCCAGGACCTAAAGAAATTCAGGGAGTAAGACGCACAGAAGCAGTAGAGACACCTGGGTGGGAGAGAGGGAGCTGAGCGTGCTATCTCCCATGACCTGTGATGAGGCGAGCATGGGAAAGAGCGGGAAGGAAGAGAGAAGACCGATCAGAAAGAAACACGAAACCAAATTATGTCAGGACTAGATCAGAGTGGGTTATCTCAAGGGATCCCATCTGAGGTCTGAGATGCTCAGAAACGTGTTTGATACTAAAGGTTTTAGTATGAGAAAGTACTGTGGCCTCTCAGCTAGGAAATCTGGTTCTAAGAGGTCCGAAAGCTCACTCGGAGGGATTCATCTTGAGTAAAGTTTTAGTCTGTTGCTTCTTGAAAGCCTCATTAATCTGAAGGCTACAGGGCAGTTATAGTGATGACTCATCTTTTTTTTATCTTTTTTAAGACAGAGTTTCCCTGTAGCCTCTGGAACTCACTATGTAGACCAGACTGGCCTCGATCTCACAAAGTTCCATCTGCCTCTGCCTCTGAGTACTGGGACTAAAGGCATGTACCATCATGCCTGCCTGTGATGACTAATCATGCTATTCAATTTGATTAACCTGAGAGACACTTGGAGGCTGCTAAACTTTGGCATGCCTACAGAGGGCATTTCCAGAGAGGTAACCAAGGCAGACCCATCTGTTCTGAATGCCAACCCAGTAGGCTGGGGTCCAATGAAATAAAGGCAAGTTGGGGGAGGGAGCTGCCCGCACAGGCAGGTTTCTCCACTGCTCATTGTGAGCACCTTCTGCTGCTGTGCAGTTCCTCCTCACCTGGGCTCCAGCGGGCCTTGTACTGAACTACTGAAATAGTGAGTCAAAATAAATACTTCCGCATCTTAAATTGTTTTAGGTTTTGTCACCAAAAATAAATAAATAATAAATTAAGTCAATGAAAATATTTTAAGACTCTTCCTAGATAAATCCAAATTCTATGGTGTACTTATTATTTAAAGTTTTAAGCCATGAAAGACATGTTATAAGCCCATTAGGTTGTATGTTGTACGGGGACTATGTGTGGGGCATGAGGTTCAGACATTTCACAGCCTGTAAGAAACATTAAATGGAAATGTGAAGAGCTAGTTACATTGTTTATGGACTTTGATTACAATTACAGAAACCAAACAAAGCCAGCTTTATTGTAAAAAAAAATAAATAAAAAGACAGTTAATTCATTCTAAAGACACCGGGCGGTTCATAGAATCCAAGTGGGAAGCAGCCACATCTTCAAAGGACTGATTCTGGAACTATTAGGCCTCTCCCCCCTCAGCCCTGCAGATTCCACCCAGATACTTCATTTTTCAGCTCCCTCTGTGGAGTGAATGCTATCTCACCCACCAACCCAAAGACAGATGTTTACTTTTGGTGTGTCATTATAAGCAAAGTCAGGCTTTACCCAGAGTCTGGAGATCAGAGCCTCCTCTTCCTGGGGGCCACTACTAAAGAGGTCACAGGACTAGGTAACCATTCCATGAAGCCTTCCATGTTTTATTCAGAGACAACTTTAGGAAAAACAAGTGTATGTTCTCCTCCCTGATCCAAGGGGGTGTTTTTAGAAGGTAAGAGATAATGAGGCAGAGAAAAATATATCTATGTGTGTGTGTGGGGGGGGGGCGTATGTGAAGAAATGCCACTGTTGATGTGGCACTTTTTCTTGAGTTGTGTTTTACTGAGAAAGTTTGTCTTTGACGCCAGCAAAACATCATGGGATAGAACGATGGCCTTGCTCTGTAAGGTTCTGCTAAACTCTCAGTGCGATCAATACTTTTCAGCTACAGAATTACATTTCCATCTAGTGGCAGGTCATTGCTTAGGGATTCATTCTCATGTTAATGGAAGGTATGCAAAAAAAGATGGTCAAGAGGGGGCGGAGGAGATGGGTCTGCTGGTAAAGCAGTTGCTGCACAAGTATACAGACCTAAGTTTGAAACCATGTACAGCTGGGCATGGAAGCACACACCTGTAATTCCAATGTTCTCAAAGCAAGATGGGAGGTAGAAACAGGAGAATCCCTTGACGCTTGTGGGCCAGCTAGCTTGGTGTACGAAGCAGTAAGCAGGCAAAAAAGACTCTTTTTCAAGCAAGGTGCAGGTGAGAACTGACACCCATGTCTGCCATGGCATGTGCATTCCCACATTCATACATACAAATGCACATGTACATGCACACATATCACACATACATGCACACCCATCACACACATAAATGCGCGCACAGCACGCGAGCGCGTACACACACACACACACACACACACACACACACGGAGTTAAGAGGCCGTTCTACAGATCTAAGTTCCACCCTGCCCTGCCTGAATTCCAGTGGTTTGTTGAGCCCATTGGTAAGCCTGGCTTGCTGTGAGTGCTCAATTCTTGTCACTGTTATCAGATGGAAAAATCACTAATCTTGTCATTACATAACTATATTATTTTGTCTAAATGCATGGGAAAGTGGAAACCTCTAGCACTCTTTCCGCACATTCTTATGCCACGGACTAAAGAAAAGAAATTGAAACTATAGTTTGCTTGATCATCGTCAAGAGTTATCAGGCACAAATGGCACCTCCATGTCAACAAATCTCACTGCGCCTTTGAATAAGTTTCAATCACCTTTGTCACATGTGACTCCCTGTGTCCTCCTGGCCAGGTGTGAGAGCATGGAGCTGGACCACAGGATCCGAGATCTGATCGAGAGCAATGCAGTCACCTCAGAGGCTACGTCTAGCCACAGAAGTTCCCAGTCTCTGAAGGTAAGGAGATTCTTGCTGTGTTATCTCAAGGCACGTGAAATAGCTTGTTCACACAGATGAATTTGCAGAGACAGACCTCAAATCATTTACCTTCCTTCATGAACATCTGTAATCGGTGAGAGGGTGAAGGGAGGCAGTGTACACCTTTTCTTGTGGTGGGCAGTAAGTTCCTTCATGGGGAAGTGGTGTTTTAGGAGGAGGTGACCCAGCCTACTGAGTCCAGCACAATCTATGTCCATGTTTGCAGTTGGTTTTATTTCTGAAAGGAAGGCTTTACTGGTGAAAGGCTTTTAATTTCCTTGTCTTTGAAGATGTTTGTCAATGGTACTACTAAGGAAGCAGAGAAAATCTAAGGTTAAGATGGAGCTGAGGACGTGGACAGATTCCTGGGAAGGCATGGTGAATGCATTTCCGCTTCAGCACCTGGACTGTCACAGAGCTGTGACAGTTCTCCAGCTAGCATCCCTCTCTAATGGCCATGGTGTGATATCCAGTGTGAGTACATTCGCAGTCATGGCTGGACTGACAGAACTGAGCCACTCACTTGGACTTCATTTAAAAACAACTTCGCTCTTAGCACTGAAGTGACTCATGCTCATTGTACAAAGTGTTTATGGATTAGCAGAGAGAAGACCACAAACTCATGTGCTGTGGAACCAATAGCGACCGAATGCTCCCAAACAAATATTTACTCTTAATGCTAATTCACATCCATAAATTTTTATCCTTTCTTAATTTTTTTATTATTGTATGTGTATGAGTGTGTATTGCCTACATGTTTGTAAGTGCATCCATGTCATGCAATGTCTGTGGAGGTCAGAAGAACATGTTGAATTCCCCTGGAACTGGAGTTACTGATAGTTGTTAGCTGCCATGTGGATGCTGGGAGTAGAGCTCAGGTCCTCTGCAAGAGCAGTCGGTTCTCTTAACTGCTGAGCCATGTCTCCAGCCCCGTATCCTTTTCTTTTAAAAGACATCTCAGGATTGTAAAAGTTTTAGGTGTCACTAAACAGACTTAGCTTTGAAACCACTAGTAGATGCAGCCTTCTAGGGAGCATTTGGTTTTCTTTCTCCCCCCCTCTCTTCTCTCTCTCTCTCTCTCTCTCTCTCTCTCTCTCTCTCTCTCTCTGTCTCTCTCTCTCTCCCTCCCTCCACACCTACACCTTAGTAAATTATCATTACTCCCATACTTCTTTCATGTGGTAAACAAGTGGTATCTTACTGCACTGAGGGACTTTTTTCTTGTTTAAATATCACTTCTTCCAAAAAAAATTGATTGATTCTTTGAGAATTCTCTACAATGTACTTTGAGCACATTTACAGCCCTGCCCTCCTCTCTACATACCCTACTATGCCCTCTTCATGTCTTCTATTAGCATTTCAATTTCTTAAAGGCCCTATTGAGTCTAATTTGTGTTCTCCAAATGCTTTCAGAGCTGGATCCATTCCTTGGAATCTGGTCATCCTCTCAGGCATCATCACATTCCTTTTCTTTTTCAATTTTTTTTTATTTTTATTTTTTTTTTATTTATTTCTGTATGTGTATGAATGTACTGTCTGCATGCAAGTCTGTGCACCCGTGTCGTGCAATGCCACGGAGGTCAGAAGAGGGCGTCAGATTCCCCTGGAACTGGAGTTCTCCTGGAATTGGAGTTTCAGACGGTTCTCGGCCGCCATGTGGGTGCTGGGGATCGAACCCGGGTCCTCTGTAAGAGCGGTCGGCGCTCTTAACCGCTAGGCCATCTCTCCAGCCCCATCATCACATTCTTAGCCTTGGCTACCGAGCCTTTTCCCACCGTCTCTATTCCCAGTCTCTGCCAGCAGCGCAGTCATCGAGCTTCCTGTCGCTTGGCTTTTACCTGCTTTTTCTCTGTTCCGTGATGATTCTGAGCCAGCAATTTGCAAACCATTTCGCTACCTAAGCCCATTTAATCCCTACCCCTCTCCAGATGGGGTGACAGGGACAATAAAGTGAAATAATTTTTTTCCATAGTCTTACAGCTAATAAGATTTAGAATCGGGAATTAAAGTCATATCTGTCCAACTAAAACATTACCCTGCACTTCCGCTTTTAATTCCTCTTCTCTAGTGTAAGTCACCTGGGAACTGGGCCAGCGCAGGCTGGGGTCAAGAGATACGTTATCAGTTACTCTGAGGCAGACTCCCTCCTCCCGGCTGCACCACCACACTTGTTTCAGCGATGTTCTCTCTCTCTCTCTGTCTCTCTCTCTCTCTCTCTCTCTCTCTCTCTCTCTCTCTCTCCTCTCTCTCTTTCTCATCACAGAACAGCCCTGGGAGTCTTCATTTTTTTCATACATTAGACCTCCACCTTCCCTTCAATTGTCTTCTGAAATTTTCTTCAGCTATTTGATTCCTTGAGTAAATACATCTTAGTCTCCAATGGAATTGGCTGAACTATGTTTTATGCAACAGTATTTCGAAGGAGCCTGTCCTTCACTCAGAACAAAACAACACCTTTACGCTCTTGCTGTGATACAATAGAATGGAAAAATACAAAAAATATATATATATATATATTTGCATAAGACAAGGGTGAGCCCATGACTGCCACACTGTGGAAGACATTTCTGGTTTTCTTTTGAAAGAAGTCACCATAAGAATGATAAATAGGCCAGGCGTGGTGGTGCACACCTTTAATCCTAGCATTTGGGAGGGAGAGGCAGGCAGATCTTTGTGAGTTCAAGGCCAGCCTGGTCTACAGAGCGAGTTCCAGGACAGCTGGGGCTACAGGGAGACCCTGTTTCGAAAAGATCAAAAAATGAAAAATAAAAAAAGAATGATAAATAGGCAGATTTCTTTCCCAGGAGCTAAAAATGAAGTCATGGCTTTATGAGATGGGAACGATGTAACTGAATAAAGAGATACGGCATAATGAGAGACAAATGTCAAGTTCCCCCTCTTTTTACAGTTACTGTTTGCCAAGAATAAGCAAAAGTTACTGCAAGAGAACCAGACAGACTGACTCACTGTTGAGGAAACGGGAAAGTGTTAAGACGAATACAGGAAACTATCCGCATGAAAATGGACTGCGGTCCATGGGAAGGTGGCTGGAGTACAGTGTTGGTGACGTTACGCCAAGCCAGGGCATGGTCCCCAATACTATTGAACATTAATACATGAGCTTGAAATGAAATATCTTCAAATATAAAAGAAAGGGACACAGGGCTTGAGATGTGTTTCTTGGGTAATCAAATACCTTTTCAGTAACACTACAAAATAAAGATATAACCTAGGAACTGGAAAGAAGAGAACCCAAATCTTAACCCAGTCTAGTTGAAATTGCGGAAGAACCTTCACCTAGATTATTTGGTTGTTGTTTTGTTTTGTTTTTGAGATAGGGTCCTGCTGTAGCCCCAGTTGGACTGGGACTTGCTGTGGAGAGCAGGCTGGCTCACAAAAATCAGCCTGCCTCTGTGAATCTAGTGCTGGGACCATAGGCGTGTGCTACCACATCCAGCTTTGACCTGTGTTTTAATTCCATTTTTTTTTCTAATTTTAACCTAGAGGCAGCATCAGATAATAGTTTTTAGTAACTGTGTACACAAGAGGCCCTCTATTAGCTACAGACAAATTTGAGAACTAGGTGTTCTTCCCTAAGTAAACAGCCAAGAACACAGAAACCAAGGCGAATTTAAAGCACTCAGTTAGAAGGAAGAGCTTCCTGTAAGCTACAGTAAGTTGATACATCTTCTCTGTAACCAGATTGTTGAAAAGAAAATATCTAGTTTCTCTTTCCTTATTTCTTTTTTGTTTGTTTGTTTTTTATTTTTATGTAGTCTTGGCTGACCAGGAACTTACTATATAGACCAAGCTGGCCTGGAAGTCACAGAGATGTGCTGGCCTCTGCCTCCCAAGTCCTGGGCGTAAAGGCATGTGCCATCACCCTAAACCATTTTTATTTCGTTTTGAAACCCAAGTTAGCTACCGTTTATTAAAATAGAGTCTTGAGAGCAAAATGAATGTTGAAAACCAAAATAAAATCCTGATAACCAAGTCAAAATTGTTTGACTATCAAATTTTTGTTTTTTCACCTGTAAAATATGTTGTGACAAAAATACAAAGTGCGTGAAAATAGGAAACCATCCCAGGTATGAAGTGCAGGTGAGTGTGACCTCTGGTCATCTGTCAGCATCCCGTGGTAAATCTGAGCCTCGGTCTTTACTGTTATTCTTACATAATTACTGACTTCCTCTCTCAATTCCATTACATAATATACCCATAGATAGGTAGAGTTAGCTTCCTGGAGGAAAAAAAGAGTTGCATGAAGACCTTTTTCTCCTTTCGTTAGCAAATGTCTCTAAGGCTGGCTAGGAAGTTGTGCCTACAAATCCTCAGGCCATGAGGAAGACATCTCGGCCTAGCTGCAGAGCCTTGTGGTGTTCGAACCTGGGTGAGGTCACTTTTGAGTGAGCCAAGCATGCTCTGTCACCTGAAAAGTTTGATGTTAGTTTTTGTTCTTTGATTTTAAAACTGTTATAAAAATCACAGTCTTGGGGCTGGAGAGATGGTTCAATAGGTAAGAGCCCTGGCTGTTCTTGCAAAGGACCTGGGTTTAGTTCCCGACATCCACATGGGAGCTAACTACCATCTATAACTCCAGTTCCAGGGGATCTGACACACTCTTCTGTCCTCTGTGGGCACTGCGCCGCAACACAGATACACTTACATACGTGCAGGTAAACCACTCATATAAGTAAGATAAAAACGAATAAAATGAAAAGAAAATTAAATCTCATTCTTTTTTTAAATGTTTTTTTATGTGTATGAATGTACTGTCTGCATGCAGGTCTGTGCACCCATGTCGTGCAATGCCACAGAGGTCAGAAGAGTGTGTCGGATTCCCCTGGAACTGGAGTTCTCCTGGAATTGGAGTTACAAACGGTTCTCAGCTGCCATGTGGGTGCTGGGGATCGAACCCGGGTCCTCTGCAAGAGCGGTTGGCGCTCTTAACTGCTAGGCCATCCCTCCAGCCCCATAAATCTCATTCTTAAATAGATTAATGGGTAAAGAGGGCAGATCGCCTTTCCCAGATGTCACTGTAGAGCTGGCTTGATCCCAAGAATAATCAAATATTTCTCTTTCCATTAAATCTAAAGATTGTAAAAGGCTTCCAGTGAGCATGAACTTCAGGTTCTCCAGATAAGGATACTTTGTGTATGCCCAACTTGAACTCTGACACATAATAAAGTAACTCAATGGACACTGCAGCAAAGACATACCTGTGTCAGAAAGCAGCAGCTGGAACCTAAGACAAAATTAATAAGACTCTTAGAAAATAAAGGAGGTAAAAGCATCCCTTAACTCTTCAGAGGCATCTCTCTAAGAATGAACGAATCAACTGAGGCTCTATCTTTGTTGAAAGAAGTAAGAGACACCTTTTTAAATTTAAAATATTTTATTTATTATTTTTATTTTATGTGTATGAGGGTATTTGCCTGCATGTAGGTGGGTACACCCAATATCATGCAATGCCCAGAGAGGTCAGAGGAGAGCATTGGATCCCTGGAACTGAAGTTACAGATGGTGGTTGTTAGCTGCCATGTGGATGCTAGAAAACGAACCCGGATCCTCTGCAAGAGCAACCAGTGCTCTTAATCACTGAGCCATCTCTCCATCCCCTAAGTTAGAGATACTTTTGTGACAGGCATAGTCTTTTTTTTTTTATTCAAGTATGGTCTTTTCCATTGCTGGAAGAATTTGCCTCCCATCCCACAAAGTATATACTATAGAAAAAACTATTCAGTGATCTCAGAGCATGAGAGCAGTCAGTATAAAGAGATTGCTTTGCCTCAGTGGAAGTGACAAACCTGACAATGCCACTTCAGATCCCCAGAGCCTGTAGAGGAGCAGCAACCAGCTCAAGGACTGATGAAAAACAAAAAGCAAACAAACAGAACCACCAAGGAGACGTGAAACAGATGTCTGTGTGGGAATCTTACTCATCTCAGCCCAAAGACCAAGAGGAGATTCCATGCAGAAATTATAAAAGATCTTGAATAAAAAGAAAAATTGGGGGACTTGAAATTCCAAATGATTAGGGTGCAAAATGTGTTACCTTCATTTTTACAGCTGGTCAGTCCACTTGTGTCTTCTGTCTTGATCTGTTTGATTTTGTGATAGATGCAGAACTCTGGAAAGGACTTCCATCCCTGAGCCTAGTTTTGGATTTTTCAATCCTCAGTGAGCTTTGTTTCTTCAATAAGTCTGGTTGAAAATAGTTTTTATAGTGAGTTTGGAAAGGATATTATCAAAAAGAGCAGTCAGTTCTCTGAGCAATGAGCACGATAGCATTCACCTACTCAATGAATGAACCATCGGAAGATGAAACACTTGTGCTCTGAGTGAGGTATGATCTATAAAATATATCTGACTTTTCCTATAGGATTTAGGAATCAGAAGCAAAAGACAATCTTATAAATCCTTCTCTTTATTCTTGAAGAAGACAATGACACTACTTACTTTTTAAAAACCATTTAAGGGCCAGACAGACAGCTCAACCAATAGGGCACTCGTGGCCAAGCCTAACAACCAGAGTTCAATCCCTGGGCCCCACATCGTGAGAACAGAGCCGACTTCTACAGGCTGTCCTCTCACCTCCACAGTGTGTGTCACATGCACAAATTAATAACAAATTTTAGGTACATTTTCATTTGTTGTTAACTGTGCATTGGCAAATGCTTGCAGTAGCTCATGCTAGTGTATTGGAAGATTTTCCTTCAATTCAGGCTCATTTGCCAACCTAATCCTCTTGGTGTGCAACGTCTTGGGGTTCCCTGTTTCTAGTCCTTGTCAGAAGCTTCGGGTTCCTCTACATCATCTCTATTTGCACGTGTTTGACCAGTACTATTATAATGATGATTAGAATGATATCTAATCTGTGGGCACAGCTTTGAAGGCTTTATGGCTTGATTCAAGCTTTTTCTGCAGCATTGTATTGTGGAGTTTCCAACACACAAGTTGAAAGCATTTGACGATGAACACCAATATCCCCACTACCTGAATTCTGCCATTAACCTTTTAATCTACTCTTCCATTATGTATCTGTGCATGTATTTCACCCTTTTTTCATACATCAACCAATGTTTATTTGGGAATTATTTCCAAATGAATTGCAAAGAAATCACTAGCCTTTTCAACATCAACAGAAATCTTTTCCAGAAGCAATACTTTCTGATATTTCTACAGTTTGGAGAGTCTATTTTGAAACTCAAAAGCTTATTTTTCCTCCTTTTGAGTCTGAGGCCAACTTAACCAGCCTTGAAGCAGAAGACAATGCTTACTGAGTGAAGAAATAACTACTTACAAAAGACAAAGAATGGTGCGTGTTTGCGGACATCCTAAGCTCATGCTTCAGCTGAAGACCACAGTCATGCCTTTGAAAGATTTCACATGGAAATATTTTTTATTTTATTTATTATTTTCATTTTATGTATGTGAGCGTGTTGCTTGCATGTGTATAAGTGCATCCATGTCATGCAATGCCCGTGGAGTGGAAAGAAAGTATAGGATCCCCTGGAACTAGAGTTACGGACAGTTGTTACCCACTATGTGGATGCTGGGAATCAAACCCAGGTCCTCTGCAAGAGCAGCCAGTGCTGTTAACCTCTGAGCCATCTCCCCAGCCCCTACCATGGGAATGCCTTTAATCCTAGCACTTGGGAGGCAGAGGCAGGCGGATCTTTGTGAGTTCAAGGTCAGCCTGGTCTACGGAGTGAGTTCCAGGACAGCTGAAGCTACAGGGAGACCCTGTCTCACAAAGACCCCCCCAAAAAGGAATATATACATTTATAGTATTAATTTATTCAATCTCAAGCAAGATTAAGGGGGTTTTATACAGAGATATAACAATATTGATCCAAAACCAAAATATGAAAAACTAGGCTATTCACCTATAAAATGAACTGATAGACTGAAGAAGAAGAGTTCTTTCATACTCCGACTTGGTTACTTCTGATTTGTTAGCAAAACACGTAAGTTCAATGTGCTCCAGGATCAGATTGTGTTCAGAGAAGCAAAGGTAAGCTATGATTCCTGCTAGACTCCCATATGAACAGATCTATTTTGTAGGAATGTGTTTTATTAATACTCTCTACTCCAGAAGTATTATGTTGTTCCCAAAGCTAAAATGATAAATACTGACCCCACCATCAAGAATATAGTCTTACAGAGTCTCTGGAGAGAATGGTCCTCAAACTGTGGTGTTAAGTGATAGAGCAGATGTACCATCAAGCCTCATGAGGGCGCAATGGAGAATGTAACTCACTCTGCTCTGGAGCCCCAAGGGCCTTTGAAGAGGAGTTATTGCTACATTGTGGAGCACTGAGATGTATTTAATAAGAAAGTTTCATAGACTGCACACTAGTCAGCAAAACTAAGTATTTAGTTTTTGCTAAAGCACAGTAAAAACTGCAAGTAGATAATCAAAACCAAGAGAAGCACTAATATATTGCATAGGAAAGCTGCTCCATGTCACTCTAATCAGCACAGTTATCATCAAGAAAACAGGTGGGAACAAATGCCGTGAAGGGAACCCTTCGTCACTACACGGAGGAGTGAAAACTGGTGTAGCCACTATGGAGATGGATGAGGAGGCCCCTCAGAAGGGTGTGGTGGCGCACGCCTTTAATCCCAGCACTTGGGAGACAGAGGCAGGTGGATCTCTGTGAGCTCAAGGCCAGCCTGGTCTACATAGCGAGTTCCAGGACAGCTGGGGCTACAGGGAGACCCTGCCTCAAAAAGACAAAAAAAGAAGCAGCAAGTGACCCAGCTATATCACTGCACTGCTGGAATCTAAGCCAACATACCTGAGAGTTACTTGCACAGACAGGTTTATTGCTATCCTATTTACAGTGGCTAAGAAGAAATGAAACCAGCCTAGATGTCCATCAACAGATGTAAAGATAAAGAAAATCTGATATATATGCACAATAGAATTTTATGTAGCCGTAAAGAAAATTGAAATCATGGCACTTAAGGGAAGATAAATAGATCTAGAAATCATGAAAATTAGCCAGGCCCAAAGACAAATACAGCATTTCTTTCAAGTGCAGGATCTAGTTTTGATTCTGTGTGTGTGTGTGTGTGTGTGTGTGTGTGTGTGTTTTCACGTATGTGTGAGAAGGAAGAGTCACGAAACCATAATGAGAACTACAAGAAGGAAGATGAGATCTTAGATGGGGGAAGGGAAGAAGGAGAGGAGTAATGGACTACCTGTGACATGAAAGCGGAAGGGGGGACAAACTGGAGAGGACAAAAGGGACCAGCAAGTGGGATGAATGGAAGGAAGATGAGGAGAACACCGGGAAAACGATCGGACAAACGCAAAGGCTTTACATGCATGCAACAAGTCATTTTATATGCTAACTTTTCAATAAAAGGCAAAAAAAAAAAAAAAAGGAGTTCTGCTTTCACTGTGAGTCAGATGGGATGCCACTGAGAGGATCTGTGCAGAGGAGCAGAACTGACAACGCGAAGCCTCACGGTGGCTACAGTGCTGATAATGTGGGAGAGGGTGTCCAGAGAGATACAGAACTGTCTTTAGGTTAAGGAGTATCTGACTCAGAGCTGATGATGGTTTGCCGTCAGTTCACAGACCCTGAGGATCTCATACAAGGCCACATCGCTGGTGAGCAGTAGAAATAAACTAGAAAGTAACAGAGAGCCAGCAATCGGCACTCTTAAAATATTTCTGTAAATAGAATCAGGGAACAAATGTTTATACCTTATTCTGAGCAAGTTATTAGGAGGCTTTATTTCAGTGCCACATACAACATTTCACACGTGTGTGCATAAGTATATGTACACATGTTTGTCAATTCCAAGCATGTAGACATATGTGCATGTGAGTGTGTCGAAGTTTCATTGTAAGCAGGGACTTTTGCTTCATTTCCTTTGGAAACTACTCGCTTCTAAGTGCAGAATGAGTGATGCACAAAATTCTGGATAGCCCCTTCTTTTGTCCTGTAATTTGATGGATTATCCTACTTTAAAGAGGAAGTGATGGGTGTTATCCCAACTTTATTTTGTACTGTCATTGATAGCACCATCCCATTGTGTAAAGCTGAAGTTGAGCCTCAGACGACTGAAGTATCTTACCCAAAGTCACAGACAAGAGAGAGCTGAGGGTGCAAGCTAGACGATCTAAGCCGAGAACTAGAACTTGTCAATTCCAAGTCCTCTCTCACCCACCCTCAAAATCTATGCACATAGATTGAGAAAGCATGGATGCTGAAAAGAAGGCTGTTTCTTTTCTCTGATATGCATTGGCAGACACGTGATGCTTTCTTCTTGGATAAATTTTGAGAGAATTACTGTCAACACAAATGATAGTTAAGGTCAGTGATTGGGAATACTTTAGGTTTATTTTTCTTCTACATTATATAATAGTTTATCTATTCCACAAGTGAGGGATATTTAAAATTGCCTTAGAAACATGAAACAACACCTCAGTTTCTCTGAAAGTTGTCTAGGCTAGCAAGACTTCTGAAACCAAAGCTGACTAAACTCAGGCTTCAAAAATATGCACACCTGGGAGGTTGCAGAGCTTGCTCAGCAGTTAAGACCCCTGGCTGCTCTTGCAGAGGATCCAGATTCAATTCCCAGCACCCAAATGACAGCTAACAACTGTTTATAACTCCAGTTCCAGGGAGGTAATCTGACATCCACTTCTGACCTCTGAAGGCACTGCATGACACTAGTGCACTTGCATATGTGCAAGCAATACATTCATGCACATAAAATGAAAATAATAAATAAAATATTTATAAAACTATGCACACCCGAGAGAAGGGTAGAGCCAAGGCCAACAGGGTCTGCAGATCAGAAAATACTCACTTTGTTCCTGGGACTGGCCTACTGAAATCTCCAGTTTTCTCCAGTCAAACTTTCAGTTGCCTGGAAAAGTTGTTTATTCATACATAGAGCTCTCAGAGCTCATAGAAAATCTGTCTGCTGTTAATGCCTACAGCAGAAGAGAAAGGAATTGTGGTGAGAATTGCAAAAGTTACAGGATTTTCACATGAGAGATGCCATCACACCTAGCAAAGTGTATGTGCCAAGATACCATAACAGGGCAGACCCAAACACCAAGGATAATATTTCCTGGCAAGAAAATCTTCTTAGCCGGGCATGGTGATGCACGCCTTTAATCCTAGCACTTGGGAGGCAGAGGCAGGCAGATCTTTGTGAGTTCAAGGCCAGCATGGTCTACAGAGCGAGTTCTAGGACAGCTGGGGCTACAGGGAGACCCTGTCTTGAAAAGACCAAAAAAAAAAAAATCTTTCAAATTATTTTACTAGGTAATTGTTGAAAACGATACTACATTATCACAACTGAATACAAAGTCAATTCTGAAGAACTTTGAACCATACATTCCTTATCCTGTGGCTGTGGGTGTGTGGGAGAGTGGGTAAGGTTATTTGTGTATGTGTACATGTGTGTGTGGTGTGTGTTGTGGAGCGAAATTATTTATACATTAAAGATTTTTCTTTCTTTTCTTGATGAACAGATCTTTGTGTGGATAAAGTGTTGATCTTTATGAAGCCTCTGTATCTGTCCCCTAAAGTGAGAGTATATATGTATCATAACTTTTTCTTCTAGAACTTTGAATGAATAATCTGATTTCCACCTGTACTTTGGACTTGCCTGAAGGCAGTATCATTCTCTTTCAGTCATGCATATCATCAAAACAAACCATGGAAATAGGAGGAAATAGACACATAAACTAGTCAAAAATCCACAGGTCTGGTATATAGCATAGATAGTCACCAATTTGTTCATTCAAGAAACATGTTGAATGCCTACTCTGCGCCAGGGTACCTGTGGATACAGACATGAACACAGGAACACAGAAACACACGATTGCAATGCTTGGTGACACGCTCTCCCTCTCCCTGGCTGCGTAGAGGAAAGCAGAAAAAGGTGGGAAGGCAAGAGAGATATTGGCTAGTTTTTACCAGGTTTGTGGGAGACCTAAGAAGGGGCGGGCGTTTCAGAGCAGGAGGCTAAGAACAACAGTGTGACTCATTTCAGGATGTGGAGGCAATTCAACAGGATGAGCAGAAGGTAAGGAGTGTCAGAAGAATAAAAAGGCAGGCTTCCAGACCCTGGACACTCAGTCACTTCCTTTTAAATGCATCACATTTCCAGGATTTTAGGCTTTGTCTTACTCCTATGTGGATATCTCTATGAAAGACTCAGGTCAAATGACTGAACCTAAGTAAGTTCTTTTTCCCTTTCAGGAACTCATTTTTGTTTCTTTTCCTTGCCTCTTCTTTTGCTTTCTGTCCTCCAAGTCCAGAAATAACAGTCTATGGTATAGCTTTAAACATCTGTCATCTGCACACTTTCATCTAAGCACATATATCTAGTGCACCATTAGCTGAAGAGCCTGTAACATGGCAGGCACCCTCAAATCAAGGCTACAATGTTAGAGCAAGAACCAATTTAGTGGTTTAGCCCAATGTCTTGCTGAAAAATCTAGACTTGGCCTATGAAAAATTATAGTCTTAATTAAACAGGAGAACCAAGCTTAACCTTCTTGTCAAATCAGATTTGTTTTGCAAGCAGTGCTCGTTTTTATCTTGTAATGAATTATTCTCGCTTTCAGTCCATAGGAATTAGTAGCACGCAGAGAATCACGTGTGACTCATTCTGTTCTGTACAGCTTAACTCACGCAGAAACATTGCCAGAAAATCATGCCTGTAGGGAAACAAGAAATTGAACCATCAGAAACATCAAGTTACCTAATTGCTCTGGGAACTACAATAGATTTATAGTAGTTAGGCCACTGAGGAAAGGATAGGCTTGCCCAGCTTTCTGTGGTAGTAACTTCCTCCCTCAGTGAGACACACTGCCAGTAAAGAAGAATGGCGATTTACATACCCTAGCAAGGCTAATCTGCCCACTTCTTAGTCACAGCCTGCCTACTTAAGACATCCTGGGAAATCCCTCGGACATGGAAGCCAATAAAAGTTAAAATCACTGTTCTCTTGTGTGCGTATTAGTGTGATCAGCATACATAGTCACTTCTCCGTTTTAATGGGAACTTGTTATTGTTTTCTATCAGGAGTTGACAGTGGATCAGTTTTCGAATTTTGAAACTTTATTCTCACTCTAAAAGACACCATAAGAGATTTCTCTCTTTCTCTCTCTCTCTCTTATTATTTCTGCTTTACAAGACTCCTGGGAAAACAGCTTCCATGTCTTCCCAAGGCACAGCCGGACAGAGCACTTCGGAAGCTCACACAGAACATGCCGAGGTAAGAGCCAGTGTGCAGGGACCAGCTAATCCTATCCACTCTGGTATCACAATGGTTGGTCATATAAAAAGAGCAGCAGCAGGAATGCTTCTTTAACTGAGACCTGCCCTGTGTTTTTTTTATTTTATTTTTTATTATTTTTTTATGTGTATGAGAGTACTATCTGCATGTAGGTTGGTGCACCCATGTGTTGTGCAATGCCACGGAGGTCAGAAGAGGGTGTCGGATTCCCCTGGAACTGGAGTTAAAGGCGGTTCTCAGCCACCATGTGGGTGCTGGGAATTGAACCTGGGTCCTCTGCAAGAGCAGTCGGTGCTCTCTTAACCGCTGAGCCGTCTCTCCAGCCCCCCCTGCCCTGTGTTTCTGAGTGCTATCACTAGACATAGAAAACCTCCACTGGCCTGTTTCTTTTACGAGATGACGGAATCAAATGTCAGAATCCGTTAAGCTCCCCTATGCTGTACACTTTATATTTTGTTCCTATTTAGAAGAGTTTCATTTAATATCAAGTGTAAAAAGAATACTTTAATTATGTGGTTAGAAATAAAGGATGCCTTTAGATGTTCAAATAACAGCCTAACTTTTGCTCAGTTGTTACAATATTTACTATTTCCATAAATTCATTAAATGCCTTCTTAATTTTTGTTACATATTTATTTATTTATTTTCAATATATATGTGTGTGTGCTTGCACCCCAGTGCATGTATAAGTCCCACTTCAGATATGAATACCTTTGCATTTGGTTGACTTTGCTCCATGATAATGTATACTTGAGACATACAGACCTCAGCAATGTTAATTAATCTCACTGAAATCTCTTAACAAAGTATTCCCCTTCATTGTGGTATCTATTCTCTCTCTCATCTCTTGTAGTTATAGTTATTATTTCTGAATTTCGTAAGTTTATACTTCTACAGTTGCAAGTAGATTTTCTTAAAGATTTACTATCAGAATCTTATTCATAAAATAAAAGTCAATATGTTTTATAAATTTTTTCCAGAGAAAATTATTTGTGAGGTAGGGTTGAGGGACACAAAGGTGGTCTTCTTGCTCTACGTCTGGGTCAACAGACCATGCACATATTTGCCTCTTACAGATTTTGTACTATATCATAAATAGGAAATTTTTGAGGACCCAGAGTTCACATTTCCAAGCATAATGCCAGATGGGAGAAGGCTGATGACTAACAGTAATCATGGCTTCTCCGGGCTGGTCTAGTGCCCAGGTGATCTCTGCTTTCCGGCTCACCAGCAATGTTGATGTGCTGCTGGGAAGAGAATTGTTAATCTAAAACCAACCTCGTGGGCACCTCAGCCTCACTGAGCTCAGGGAACATTAAGCTGGGTCTGCTCACAGTACTGTCCAGACAGATGCTCCGTGTTCTATGAGTTCTAATCTGGAATGGGTCCAGTTTCTTAGAAGCCATCCTCAAAAAGAGAACAACAACAACAAGAAAAAAACATACTTGGCACCTGGATTTTCATGTAAAGAGCTGATATACTTATTCTCAGATCATGGACCCAGGGGAAGATTGTCACCTTTGAAACGTGGCCTTAGTTACATGACTAAATTAAGAGAAGCTTTAAAAAACAAAGAACAGCATCCACGCAGGTGCAAAATCTCATCAAACCTTAAAACTTGAGACATAAGTAAGTTAGAAGAATGGTTTTATAAATCATGCCTAATGAAAAAAGTCCTTAAAATCCCAGGACGATTGCAAAACAGTTGCTTCCTCTGACCACTTCTGACAAAGACCAACATGTTTGGAAAATAGTTCTTGATTGTTTGTGAAGAGCTTTATGCAATTTTGTGGTCAAGAGCAACTATTGAGCCTGAAAGTAAACACAGATTTCAGGACTCCCCGCTTCACCCAATTCATTGTATTACGCGATGACTCAGATGAGATGGTGGTAAGTAGACTATTGAGTTACAATAGAGTCCTTTCTGCAAGTGAGTTGCTGGTGGTCTATTAAGCCAGATGGCAGGCAGCTTCTAGAATGAACGTCAGCCTTTCTTTGAATGAGATTCCTATCCCTGGGGAAAATATAACTGAAAAGAAAGGTTATTAGCTTTTATGATCCCAATAATTTGTTATTAGTCTAATTTATACCCTAATTGCTTTTTTCCCTAAAACTTTGCATAAAATGCCTAAAGCTATGTAATCTTTATCCACCTCTAGAACATGGCTATAGGGGAAATTACCTTGTTATTTTTAGAATCAATATGGTGCATTCTAGCTATGCGTGTTTATAGTATTTACAGTTTATAAGTATTTTGGTAATTAATTAAAATAAATGAATATCAAATAGAGTACTAAGCTAATATCTCAGCATGCCATTGCGGGGAAGTTCTTACTTTTTGTGTGTTCAGTGCTAGGGAATCTATCCAGAGTTCTCATGTGTGCTAAGTGTATGCTCTGGCACAGGACCACATATCCTCAGCCCTCAAATCAAATATTTTTACAAAGCATAGTATAAAATTTGGATAATTGCACGGGCTTTGTGAAGGACAGTATTTCTTCTGTTGATTTTATAGACTGCTTAATATCAATCTTTTTTTTTATTGAAGTGTTCTCAATCAAGAAGAAAGAACTTGACAAATTCTCTTGAACAAAAGATAAGGCATTTGGAAAAACAGAGACAAGAGGTAAATTTAGAAATGTTAAGTAAAGTTACAGAGCCATAGATTAAGGTTGAAAACAAAATAATGTATCCTAAAAGCATCTTTTTCTATTTGTTTTTACAATACTGGAATGCACCTTTTTTTTTTTTTTTTGTCTGTTAGAGAGAGGGCCTCCTTGTGCTCCAGCAGGTCTGGAACTTACTATGTAGACCAGGCTGGTCTCAAGATCCTCCTGCTTCTGCCTCTGAAGTACTGGGATTAAAAAGTTGTGCCACCATGTCCAGCTCTGGGGCATTATTTTAAAAGGCTTGTGCTATGAAGAATGAAAAAATGGCAAAGTCAGGAACTCGATGGATGGTTATAATCAATCTCAAATATTTCCCAAATGTTGATGCTTTTGCCACCTGGGTCATGCGAATTTGTCTCCTGTGATGTTACAAATCAACAAACCCTGAAACCAGACCCCTTAAAGGCTTTAAGCACAGTGGATTTAAATGCACCTATTTCTAGAGTTGACCATCCAAATGTATATGGTTTAAAACCTGTTATCCTAAAGAAAAGATTGTTTCTAAAATGCTACTGGAAATTAACAGATGTTATTAATTACACTGTATTTTCTGAGTTTAATTAGTGTTAGAACCTCTTCGGTCTTCTTGACAGAGCATGAGGTGGAAAGCAACACAGTTTTTTTTTATTATTATTTTTATTGCACATGGATGAGTGTATTGTTTGCGTGAAGGTAGATGCATCTATGTCATGCAGTGCCCTGGGACATCAGAACAGCTGTCAGATTCCTGGGAACTGGAGTTATGGATGGTTGTTAGCCGCTTCCTGGATGCTGGGAATCAAACCCAGGCCCTCTGCAAGAGCAGCCAGTACTCTTAACCACCGAGCAATTTCACCAGTCCTGAAATTAAATCAGCTTTAATCATTGTGCTTGTCATTGATTTTGCGGTTCCTTTTCTAATGAGTTCTGTGTATTTAATCTTTGATTTTCTCTTTTTTTTTCCACACCTTCTATTCCTCTTTGAAAATATGTACAGTACTGTACTCTTCTGGGAAATTACTAAACTACTGCAGAATGTTGTTAGTATAGCATATGAATGTTAATCCCTAAGTGTCAGTGGATTAAGTACCTTCATGAAATATGTAACCTTGCTATATACTAGTAAGAGTTTTCACCATGAGTTAGCTAGTAACTGCTACTCTTCATTAGGCACTTCTACATGCAGGCAATATGCTCATACACATAACATTTTTTAAAAAGTGATATTGTCCATTTTTCCAGTAGGTATTAAAGCATGTTAGCCTCCTAACACATGTTATTGCATACAAATGATTATCGGTGAATAGAGTCCGGAAATTAAGATGAATTCTTTGAAAAAGTTGCAACAGTGATTCATTACAGTAACCAGAATAAGCATATAGGAAACCATGGGAAAAGAACCTTCAGACATTGATAATTCTTATAAAATATTATCACATTCTGGTTGAATTAAACAAAGATGAAAATTAAAAGGACTAAGACAAGTTAAAAGTTTCTACTAAACTGTTGAGCTTACTTGTCAGGATATAATAATTGCTCATACACGAACCTGCTAAGAAAAGGACCGAATGTGTTCAGTTAAATTGCCAGCCACCGTCCAGCAGGAGACATTGCCCAGTACTGTTTCCAGCAACCTGATGAGTTCCTTTGGTTGGCAGGGACCTGTGCTGAGGCTAAACCAGATCCTTCACTTCATCACAAGAAAAGAGCTATGGGATGAGCCAGTATGAAGCAAAGTTGGAGTTTATTACCAAAAAAAGCTTAACATATTTAAGCAAGGGTTGAATAGAAAGAGAAGCTCTTAACGGGAGGCTTCTCAGAAGAAACTTGCCATTAGTGTGCAAGCCTTAGGTACCATTATGGTGACTTTGGAAGGTAAAATTCAAAGAGTTGGAAATAACCATTTTCGCCCTTGTTTTTTTTTTTTCAAGGCCAATTTTTTAAAATTTATTTATTTATACATATATTTTTTATCAAATCTAGACCCGGGTCCCCCGTATCCCCCCACCCCTCCAGAGTTCATGCATTTTGCCAAACATGCTATTCATCTCTTTCTCAGTCTTCAAGGCCAATTTTTTATAGAAGCTTTGTGCGTTTCATACATTTCCCAATCAGATCTAGACCCACTACCCCTTCCTTGCACCCCCACCTCCACCCCACCAGAGCTCATGCATTCTGCCGTACATGTTTTTCATCTTTTTCTCAGTCTCTTTTAAAAGTTTTGGTGCAGAAGTTTACTGTTTCAGTCAGTTATCTGACCCAGTGTTTTTGTTGTTGTTGTTCCTTACAATTTGTATCACTCCAAAATATGCATATATGCATGCCACATATATATCAAGATTATGACATCATAGGTTGTCCATCTTCAGCTTCTTTCTTTTTTTTTTTTTTCTTTGTTAGACTGAAAAATGTCATGTTTTCCTTAAGGAAGTGTTTGAAGGCTCCTACTTGACAAACCCAAACAACCATCAGTCCTGCCCTCGTGTTCCACACTGGGGTCTTCCCTTCCCATGGTCACCAAATGAGGTCCAGTAAACACCAAGTCCTGTCTTGATCTACTAGTACTGGTCTCTGTGATATAGCCTGGGTAGTCCAACAATGACAGTCTATACACTGAAGAGGCTGAAACCCCAGTAGTAGCTCAGTCCACAAGCTGGATGTCTCAGAAGTCCCCATCTGGCACTGAAGGTTTGGCGGATTCTTGGAGTGACATGAGTCTTCAGTCCATATTGGAAGGTTGAAAGCTGTGTCTCATGTCTTTGAAGGATGGCAAAAGCAGTGGCAGCCACAGGGTAACTGCACTTGCCAGTAAGAATTGAAAAGTGCTTTTTTTTTTAACCTTTTTTAAATTTTTTTTTACTAGGATCTAAAGTTTTATACCTGAAGTACAATTTCTCAGGCCTTACTGATTATTTATTTCTGGTTATACTTTCCTTTTGGATGTTTAAATCCACACAGTTAGCCCAGATTAACCAAGGTTTTTGTTTTCTCAAGGTCAGTTGAGGTTCTGGTCCTCAGGGGTCGCTCAGGTTTTCAGGGAGGGGAGAATCCCCTGGCTCCCTTTGGCTTTTCATTTACCAGTTGCATCCACTCGAGGACAAAGTCAGGTCTTGCTAGACCAGACTTCCCTTTTTGAAGCATGAGCGGACTTTCTTCTTTACAGACTGGACACTGGCTGAAGTCCCATTAATGGATCTCCAAGAACTCCCTGCACAGGAAGACTGGTGACTCACACTTTCAGGACATTTCAAGAGATGCTCCGGTGCATAGTCCCCTGGGACTTAGTTGACCTCTGAGGGCAAGGAACAAAGTTATCCCTTAAGTCCCTCAGCCAAATTGGTTCACCCTTGTTTTTGATGTAAGGTTACAGAGTGGCTCTGGGGGTGACTTGGACAGGATTATTACCTGATAAAATAGACTCATGGATCATAAAGTCTGCATGAAAGGGGTTAAGATACGTTATTTATAGTGCAAATCAGGGTTCTTGTGGATTTCTAGAAAATTGTAGGTTTTACAGCTTGGAAAGCTGGCTGTTTACATGACTGCCTCAAGTATGGTCACTGCTATTTCAACATTCCTATGTGAAATATCTCTAAGTAAAAATAATTTTGTCTTTCAATAAGTATAGCAAATGTGCTAGAATTGTTGACAATCTGCTGGTGAGAGGCTTCTACCAGATTCTATGGGAGGGGTTCCTCCATTTCTTTCTATCCTGCATCAAAAGCATCCCAGCCCAACCAGAACTTGCTAGAAAGATTACTATCTTCATTCAGGGCTTCTAAAATCTCAGTCATCTTAAAATGTGATTTCATGTTTCTCAGATTTCCAAATGGATAGAAACCCTTTGTTGATTCACCAAATTTGAATAATTTCAGCTCCTGGAAATCAATAAGCAGTGGGACCAGCACTTCCGAAGCATGAAAGAGTTGTACGAGAGAAAGGTAAGCTCTGTGACTCGCCAAGAGAATTGGTGGATTCCCCACCTATTGGCATATGAGAAGGCAGAGTGGTGTGGGCACAGTTGGCCTACCGAAGGTTTATGAATGGTGTCCGTCAGTAGCCCTGAGCACAGCTCCACTTATGTCCCAGGAGCCCCTGCGGTCCATGCGGCTCCCTGGCCCCTGTGTTGTTTGTTACTGACAGCCTGAGCTCAAAGCTTAGCCCTGAAGTCAGGGCATGGGTAAAGTCCACACTGTTATGCAAGCCAGGTCTCTAATTCTTTAACTGGGGACAATCAGCTCTTTTCATAAATAAAGAACAAAGGCGACAGTGAAAATGGAAATAAGGGTGACAGGGAGAAGATCTCACTTTTGCAAGAAAGGAACTTCTTGGAGAAAATTTCCTTTAATAGGTTAAAAGTCATTATTTAAAAGCACTCCATTTTCAAAAAGACAGAGGAGAGGAAGTGCATTCCCCTAAATAGTTCAGAATTAAGAAATCCGACCACAGTGAGTAAGGCACTTGCTCTTTTCCTCATTTTGATACGCAGAAATGTTAAATTTAGAAGGGGAGGATCATGCCCCACTGCCACCTTGCAGTCCACTTTATCCTGCTGTGGGATGGGTCTCCTGATTTTAGAGACAGTCATCCCAGCAAGAATGCTTTATCTGAGTTTCCCAGTGGCCAGGGAGCCCACCCTTGTGCTGCCTCCCAAGTTGCCAAAGGCACAGTCTCTAGGGTGCTTTGGGGGACCTTGTCACTAAAATGTAACTTGTCAGTAAGTAGGATTTGGGGAGCATCGTGTAGATAACCCTACCTGCCCCTGCCTTTACCTCTTGCTGACTGGTCTAGAAAAGGCCATAATACCAAGCCACATCCAGGGCCTCCTGCCTGAGCTGTGACCCCTCCATCTCTCCCAAGTGTCAACAGTTTGGAGAAAGGAGAGAAGAGGTGGATGGCATTTGAGTGTAAGCCATGAACTTTTCCTGTAGAGCAAGAGTCCCTTTGAAAAGCAAATGTGCTGTTCTACTGGAAGAACTTTTCCTTTGGGATATCTGCTGGGTTGGATAGGGGAGAGGGGGTCTCTGTTCCCAAGTCCATCTGGCCAAAGTCCCAGGCATGTGAGTATCTAGAACTGTCTGACACATTCCCTCAGGTCTTCGAGCTAAAAACGAAGCTGGCAACCACTGAAGTCCTCCGCACGCTAGAGAAGGAGCGGATGCGGAGTTTGATGGAGGCCAACAGGCACCAGGCTCCGCCTGAGGAGGTGGGTGGCCCTCCCTCCCCAGACAGAGAAACCCCGGGATTTGGAGAAGCCCGCTGCTTCTGCTGCAGAGGCCAGGCTGAGAAGATGGCGCCCCGAGGAGCCAAGCACGGTGCCAGGGTGTGGGGGCTGGCACGCCACACAAGCTTGCAGCAGTATACCTGTTAGCAGGAAAGAGGAGGGACCATAGTTTGGGTGAGAACTCTCCAGCGCGGTGCCGTCTGGGAAAAGGCCAGCTTTCCCTTTTGGTTTTCCGCCTGTGCTTGGTTTTTTATTGCTAATGATCAGATCTCACTAATTGTCCAGCACTGAGTCCTTGGCTCTGAACTGGCTAGAGAGCCCAGGCTGGTCTTGAAAACTTGTGATCCGGATCTTCCCAAGTGCTGGGATTGTCAGAGTAGTTCACCACATCTAGCGAAATAGATTTGAAAAAATCGCCTAGCCCTTACTATCTCATTTAATATCCTGAGCCCCTATGTTAGGTTTTAAGACTATTTCTGAAGTGGTAAAAATGCCGGAGCTTGAGTGCGTCGGCAGAGACGGCACAAGTGGAGAAGAACTCATACCTGCCACGGGAGCTTCTTCTGACAGTCTTTCCCCTCAGCTGTTAGATTTTATGGGTATTCTGGTATGTAAAAGAAGAATGTTCAGCTCTAAGGACCTCTCTTTCAAAATACAGTGAGAGAAAAACCATGTACAACTATCCTCACAGGAAGCCATACTGCTAACATTATGGAGTGTTAACATTTAAAAATTTTTAATTGAGCCGGGCATGGTGGTGCACGCCTTTAATCCTAGCACTTGGGAGGCAGAGGCAGGCGGATCTCTGTGAGTTCAAGGCCAGCCTGGTCTACAGAGTGAGTTCCAGGACAGCCAGAGCTATAGGGAGACCCTGTCTCAAAAAAATTTTTTTTAATTGAATTTTTGTGTTCATACACTATAATTTGATGGTAATTATATCTCTCTTTTCCATCTCTCCCCTCTCTACCCCCCCCACCCAATTCAATGTACTCAATTTTTTTTTTTTTAAGACTGGGTTTCCCTATAGCCCCAGCTGGACCAGGCTGGCCATGAACTCACAGAGATCCGCCTGCCTCTGCCTCCTGAGTGCTAGGATTAAAGGCCTGCACCACTACACCCAGCTTAAAGATGGTTCTTAGCTGCCCTGTGGGTGCTGGGAATTGAACCCGGGTCCTCTGCAAGAGCAGTTGGTGCTCTTAACCGCTAGGCCCTCTCTCCAGCTCCAATGTACTCTATTATATATAAAGTAAAACCTATAGAATTTAATTTGTGTCCTCAAATGTCCTTCAGTGTGGGTCTATGCACCGCAGCCTGGTTAACCTCTGAAAAGAGGTTAACCTTGGAAGAGACCAACTGCCCCGTACCCCCCACCCCCTTCCCCCAACAGCCTTTGGTTCTGGGCAACATTTTAAAATGTGCTTTGTGAGTTCAAGGCCAGCCTGGTCTACAGAGTGAGTTCCAGGACAGGTGGGACTACAGGGAGACCCTGTCTCAAAAAGACCAATAAATAAATAAATAAATAAATAAAATAAAATAAAATAAAATAAAATGTGCCCAAGTCCAAAGGGAATATAAAAAGACCAGCAGACTATACAAGCAAGGGTCTTTGTGTCCCTTTCAGAAGCCAGGAACAGCCACTGTTCTCAACAGACAAATTGAAGAAATAATAGTAAGAAGCAGAAAAGAGAGATTTATTTAATAATATACCACATTGGGAAGAACAGAGTGGTTCAATGATCTCTGAGTCCATTTTCAGGAGTCCCGACATGAGCTTTACATAGACATCTGAGGGATGCGTGGCTAAGCAGTCGCGCCTAAGGTGTGGTTCCCTTCATTGTCTAGACTTCAGTCTGACCTGTAAGTTAGTCTGACAAATTATCACAACTACGTACACTCTCTTCCTGGAAGACAAGCTCCTCTTCTGGCTGGCGCCGGAAGCTTCGCTCCAGCATGAGAGTCCTGGGGAAATCCCAATTCTTTGGGGACCCCCGTCTCAGTAGTCCGATAGTCAAAGGCAGGGCACAAGTGACTCTCTGTAAATATTCTTGCTCCTGCCAGGAAGGTTGTAATACCTACAGCACCACTGCCCAGGTTTGCCTAGAAACTGCAGGGCTGAGTCAGAAGCAGGACTTTTAAGGCCCTTTCTGCATGTAGCAGTCACGTTCTTTGCCAATTACACCCTGACCAGGAATGTTAGTAATTTTCTTTTTTTTTTTTTTAATTTATTTATTTCCTATGTGTTTGAATGTACTGTCTGCATGCAAGTCTGTGTACCCGTGTCATGCAATGCCGCGGAGGTCAGAAGAGGGTGTCGGATTTCCCTGGAACTGGAGTTCTGGAATTGGAGTCTCAGACGGTTCTCAGCCACCATGTGGGTGCTGGGGATCGAACCTGGGTCCTCTGTAAGAGTGGTCAGCTTAACCGCTAGGCCATCTCTCCAGCCCAATGTTAGTAATTTTCCTCTCATGCACTTGGGAGCATTTTTCTATGCAAAATAATTTTCTATTAAACTCTGCTAAATTAAAAAATTATTGGCCCATTTTCCAAGCATGTATTTTAAATAAGAGGTAATAGAAATGTTTTCATTTTTAAGGGAAATGATTTGCCTAAAATGTACTTCTTAAATTTAATAACTGCGTTGGAATGTGACTAACATAACATTGTAATAAATAGATTAGCTATTTCCTCACCTCGAGTTACCTATATTCTGCAGTATTTCTTTTACCAGATTCAGTTCTCATTAAGAATCCAATTTCCTCCATAAAATTTTTCCATTTACTATATAAAGAGATAGGAGACATACTGTCTCAACCAGGACCCATCAGAGTCTGAGGAACAAACCTGCAGTTGTGTAAAACAGAAAGCATCCTAATGATGGTACAGTCCCAACAATGCTGTGCTGTGAATAGTTATCCATGGTGAAGGCTTGCATTTGTCTAAAACTCTCCTTGTCTTCAGTACAGAATGGTACAGGTTGACTTTTGAGATATTTAGTATAATTGTATTTCTTTCTTTGTTTTTTTTTTTTTTTTTTTTGTCTTTTTTGAGAGAAGGTCTCCCTGTAGACCCAGCTGTCCTGGAACGCACTCTGTAGAACAGGCTGGCCTTGAACTCACAGAGATCCTCCTGCTTCTGCCTCCCAAGTGCTGGGATTAAAGGGTTGCAACAACATGCCCTGCTATATTTTATTATTTTCATTTTATGTGTATGAGTGTTTTGCCTGCATCTATGTAAGTGCACCGTGTCATATAATGTCCATGGAGGTCAGAAGAATCCAACTCCCATTGGATTCCCCTTGAACTGGAGTTATGGATGGGGGTTATTGGCCATGTGGGTTCTGCGAATCGAACCCCAGTTCTCTGCAAGAGCAACCAGTGCTCTTATCTACTGTACCATCTCTCCAGCACCTCTTACCCCCCCTTTTTATTGACTTTCAAATGCTTTGACTGAGTCATTTTAACAGAAACTAGATGATTTTTTTTTTTCTGGGATCACCACAATTTCTAAAAGTACCACCAAGTTTTGATAAGGGGTATGCAAAAGGTTCAGTAACTGTCCTCCCAAGAATACTGCTCAATTGGAATTTTAGAGGTACTTTGCCAGTTCTGTTTGTGTTGTGTTTTAGGAGAGATGATTTGTCAGCAACAGCTAACCTGCTTGAGTTCCTACCGTATTGTTTCTTTTGATAGTTTTTGATTTGGGTCTTGTTCTTTGCTTCAGAAGGAAAGGGAAAGCCAAAATGCAGAAGTACAAGAACTGAAGAAAGAGAATAAGCTACTGAAGGAAAGAAATGCTCTCTCAAATAAGAGGAAAGAACATTATGAATGTGAAATAAAACGTCTCAATAAGGTACCGGAACAGGTTAAGCCTGGGAGATGGAAATGACAGCCGGGGGCAAGCAGCATATCCCTATTGAGTCACAACAGAACCAGGCTGCAGTGTGGCCCAGCCTTGCCTCCTCTAGAGATTCTCTCTGTGACTTTCACATAACACCTAGCAACAGCTTGCAGCCATATTCAGCTAGGAGGCTTTAGGGAATTAATGTCCCTGTAAAGGACCACCATGAAAAAAGGAGAAATGAAGAGAAGTTACAGACGTCAGTAAGAACTTTTTTTTAAAGAACCACATAAAACCAGTTGGTGTTTGTGAACAAAAACGTTATCTCTTGGTCAACCACAAAAGCTTCCTGAGGAAGCAAGCTGCTCTTTAACATGATTGCTATGGAACTGGGTATATAGTGTATGATACATGGAAGCATCATACACTATATGGAATTTGGCATGGAAGCATGCTTCCATGCCAAATTCAATGCCAAAGGTCCAAGCTAATCAATCCATTGCTGGTGGGAACTGGGAGCAGAATTGATCAGGACTTCAGGAGCATGCAAGTGGGTTGATACCTAAGCCCTAGCTTGATCTTTGTTTCTTTTAAAGGTGTATTTATTTATTATTTATTTATTTATTTTAAGGGATTCACAATATAAGAGCACAGTTGTTTTTACATCACGTTAACGTTGCTCAGTTTGCCATACAATTAGGTAACTGACGCTAGTATCCACGGATTAGGGATGCCATTCGTCTTTTGTTTCCTAGCTTGATCTTTGAAAGAGCAACCATGAATTTTTGTAAAAGGATGATGACTATGCGTGTTTGTGAGTGTGTGTGTGTCTGTGTGTGTGTCCGTGTCTGTGTGTCTGTCTGTATGTGTGTGTGTTGTTCTATGAACTGATACTTTTCTGGGGAAAGAGAACATTAGTTCAACAAAAAGTAAAAATCCCACATTATTGATTTTTCCAAGGGTTAAGCCACGGTTTCAAGGAAGCATATGGTTCTGTTGACATCTGTATCAGTTAATCAGATATTTCATGCCCAAAGTAACGGAAGCTGTCTCCTACAGCAAAAGCGAGTGCCTGGCTAGCCTTTAAAATGTGCTCAGTTCTTGGCTTTTGATGGACTCCAATGAGTGCTCAGACATGCTGTTTTAAAGATCCCAGCCAAGGTGTGTGCTTCTACCACTGACAGTGGGCTGCAGCATTAAGTCTGTTTGTAGCACAAGTCATTCTTCAAGAGGAAACCAGAAGATGGTGAATGACTTCACAAACAGTGTCCTTTTATCCTTAAGAATAAAGGGAATATCAGACATAAAATTTCAGAGTAAATATGTATGTATTTCCTTTCATTCTCTGCTGGAAAAAAATATTCTTCCACAAGAATCAATTCAAGGAGGTAAGGATAGCTGAGATTCTATTTGAAGCTTCTCCAACTTCTGACACCACTTTGTAAGTTTCCTTGAGTTTATTTCTCCATATGTAGCCAGAAAGACATAAAATACTATACTATTACCCAGCCATGAGCTTTGGTATTGGTTCATGTCCACATGTACATTTTTTTTTGGTCTTTTTGAGACAGGGTCTCCCTATACACCAGCTGGCCTGGAACTCGCTCTGTATACCAGGCTGGCCTTGAACTCACAGAGATCTATCTGCCTCTGCCTCCTGAGTGCTGGGATTAAAGGCATGCACCACCACACCTGGCAGAGAACTTTTTTAAAGTTCAGAAAAATAGCCAGATGTTGTGGTGCACATCTGTAATCTCAGCACTTAGGAGGCAGAGGTAAGAGAATTTCTGTGAGTTCAAGGCCAGCCTGGTCTGTATAGAAAGGGCCAGCAGAGATACATAGTGATATCCTGACTCAAGCAATAAAACCTAAAAAAACTAAAAACACCTTGTGCTGTAGCCATGCATGAGGGCCTGGCTTGACCCAAGGACCATAATAAACAGACAAATCCATTAACTCTAGACACTATCTACAGATTTCAAGACTTCCATTAGGGAATTCCCAGGCTCACGAGATCTACTTAAGGCATAAACTGGCTTTTCCTTCTTACCTTTATGACGATCTTGTGTAGTATTGCAGGCTCCTGCTAATATGGTCCATCAGGCACCACTGAAGGATTTGAAGTTATTTAGAGAGAAGGTGAATTCTTAGAGCTCTGAAAATGAACCTGTTCTGTTAGCACAAAGGAATCTTGACTAATGAACTGCAGGTCATGCTGTGTGTGGTTCTGCGGCCACTCAAGGAGCAGATGCCTCTGTCACAATATTGGAAAAAATATTAAACTCATCATAAACTATAAGACTTCCAATTAGAAGCAATGCCATTTACATAGTCTAAGTATAGAATATCTAAGAGCTCCCTGGGCTCCTGAGGCTGGATGAGAATCTTCTCAGCAAATAGAAGCTTCTGGTACTTTCTTCACCTTCTCATCCCTCAGCGAAATATTTAAGTTGCAGTAGTACATGTCACCACACCTAGTAGTGAGTAAACAGATTGTTTTGTTTTGTTTTGTTTTTATGACTATGTGTGTATTTGCCTGCATGTGTGTGGTGCATCATGCAGTGTTTGAGGAGGTCAGAAGGTGTCAGAGTCCCTGGAACTGGAGTTACAGATGGTTGTTAGCAGCGTGTGGGTTCCGGGAATCTAACCTGGGTCCTCTGCAAGAGCAGCCAGTGCTCTTATCCCCTGAGCTATCTCTCCAGATGGCTAAACAGATCTTTTGATAGAGCATAAATATTACTGTGGCTAGGCCAAGGCATGGAGTGCTGAAAATGGTTGGAGCAAACAAGAGACACAGCAGGGACAAGAGGCAGTGAATTGAATGCTCAAGGAGACTGTGTGGAGTTCCTGTGTCTCCCTGGAGACAGGGCCTGGCTATATTATAAGATCCTTAGACCCCACCCTCAGGCCTGCTAATTCCAACCTCTGAAGATAGTGCAGAGAGGGCCCGGCTGCTCTTCTTGATGTTCCCCTAAGTTTGAGCACTGCTGCTAGACTGCACCCCGGATGGAAGTAGGCTGTCCCGTTTTCTTTTCTCAGCGGCGTAAGGGGAAGCCAACATCAATCATTTCCCTCAAAATAATGTCGGTTGAACAACGTATTCGTCTCAGGAAAGACAGAGATTATAAAGATACACATATTGCAGAAAAACAGAAAGAAAAAAGCTAGGCAGACATGCAGGCATCACAAAGAAATGCCGCCCGATGGTGCGTGTGTGGCCTTGTTCAGCACCACATCATGAGGATGATGCTAGTAGTCATGAAAGGATTCCGCATACCCCCCCCCCCCACGCTGAAAACCTCAGATCTGCAGTGTGCTTAATTTTTAACATAGGCTCTTCAGGATGCCCTGAAAATCGAGAGCTCTTCATTTTCTGAGGACCCTGGGAGGTGCAAAGGTGCGTGCAGCCACGCAGAGATGAGAACAGAAGTGGAAGTTCTCAAACAGCAGGTGAGAGGCTGCAAGTGGGGGGGCGGGGGGCGGAAGGGGACACAGGCACTGTTCATGCTGCCTTGGACGTGATTGTGTGTCCCACCGCTGAAAATGTGTTTTTAAAGGGTTTTATTTTCTATAAAAGAATCTATAAGAGGGAAATCACACAGTTTAACAGGGGAAACTGCATCAGTTTGGGGTGAAATTCTGTTAGCACTGGGTCTAGAGAGTCTCATGTAGACATGATTTATTTTAAAAACACTATTAACTCAGACTCCAGACCTTTTCAGGAAACAGTAGCAGTAGGACTAGTCTACTGTAGCTGGCTGCTGGCTGGTTGAACAATAAGTAGAGGGTTTTATTATTATTATTATTATTATTATTATTACTGAGTGTGTGTGTGTGTGCATGTGTGTGTACAACTCACAAGAGTCAGTTATCCCTTCCCACCATGTGGACCCTGGGATCAAGCTCAGGTGTCTAGCCTGGGGAGGATGCTGCTACTGGCTGAGCCAGCTTGCTGGCCGTAAGTGTGATTTTAAAGATCCTTTGGATATACTCACTGACAGCCAGGCCTGCTCAGTTCCTCCTATACATGAATGGACCACTGCAGTTTACTAATAGGCAGCATCTGCCTCCTCCTGCTTCCCCCGGCTTCTCTGAAGCTCACAAGTAGCCAACAAGAGCTAGGACTCATACTCTGGTCTTTGCATGTGTCAAGCTACTTGAATCCAAATTTAACTCAGCCAGATAGTATCCTTGCTGAGGGGCAGCTATGCCTCCCCCATTTGTTTTCCTAGACTAACATAGGTAAGTGTTAAGTAGAGAGGAGGCATGGTCATAGCCATGGGAAACACATCTAGCATTCGTAGTCCCTGAAGCCCCCGTTGTCAGTGACACATTAATGATGGTGGAGAGGATGTCGTACAACAAAGGGCTAAAAATTCGTATTATTTTTCAGTGTCCTTGGGTGTGATTTTTTTATTTTGCTTTTTTTTAAGTGTCAATTACCATGGTTCTTTTTATTTTTATTTTTTATTTTATGTGTATATTATCTGCATCTGTGTAAGTGCACCTGCATTGGGCAGTGCCTGAAAAGGTCAGAAGAGGGTGTTGGATTCCCCTGAAACTGGAGTTATGGATGGTTGTTAGCAACCTTGTGAGTCCTCTGCAAGAAGAGACATTGCTCTTAACTTCTGAGCCAACTCTTCGGCCCAGTTACCATGATTCTTGATATAGGGGTATAGAAAATTGAGAAATTATATCATTGTTCTTGCTATTTTATTGTTACTACTGCACAGGAAGTAGCCTATCTGTGAAATCAAAGGATAAATTTCGGGTTTCTCTCCTAGCAATTCCATAGGAATACTCTGTTTAGGGCATTTACCGTCATGTCCATGGCTTAATGACAAATTAATGAAAAGGATGAGGATAATATTCCTCTTGCTAAAGCTTCGCCAGATTCTCTCTGAACCACACTTGGTGGTTGCTGAGATTCCTCCAGAAGGGTGGGGACCTCCTTCTGTGTCCACACCCTTAAGCCCTCTTTAGTGCTCATGCATAGCACACAGCACTTATGAGAGTCATTCTTACACATGGAAGCTCTAAAGTATTTGAGCTCAGATTTGCTGCAGGTAATGACAGATGTTCTTTGGTTCATAAATACCCAAAAGTAAAGTACAACCAGTATCCTCAGAAGGGGGATGACTCCACTGCTAACTTTCTGCATTTATTATTTTAACTACTCAAGCTTCTGACAGGGTACCTGTAACCGGCACATCACCAACAACCACATGAAGAACTTGAGGCCTGTAGCACTCAGCGTCTTCACTTAGGAGACATAGCAGTCAGCTGTTTTAAAACTCGAAACCGTGTTCGACATTAAACCCTGCACTGAGAACACTTGACTGTTTCAAACCTGGTATTAGGTGGGGGTTCACAGTGGAAGATGGAGTGGAGTAGTAGATGTGCACATGTTTTTTAAAAATCCCGATTTACTTTTGAGCTCCTCATGTGTGAAGAAGAACAAAAAATTGAGAACTGATACTCTAAATGCCTGAACACCTCTATAGCCCCATGAAGCCCTCCATCCTACAATGAAGAAATAATCATGAACACAGGTTAGGTTAGGATTGCTTTAGTTTGAAAAGGCCCAGACAGTAGTGACTTTTCTGAGATATTTTAAATGCCTGAGAGGCAAAATAAGCTAGCAGTAACATCAACTTAATATTTTTCAGTTGCAAATTTATGAAGAAGACTTTAAAAAGGAGCGATCAGATCGAGAAAGACTTAATCAAGAGAAAGAAGAGTTACAGAAAATTAATCAGACTTCACAATCCCAGTTGGATAGGCTGAATTCTCAGGTAAAAGTCAAAATAAAGTAACCTTCACCAAGCAAATGGGTGCTCTATTAACTTAGTTTTTAAAAAATAATTCTGTCCCTCTTGAATTCTGTTCATTGACATTGGATGTTTTTAAGTTAAAACTGGTATGAAATCATTCTCATACAATGTCGTATGGAAATTAAAAAAACAGAAATTTCTTTAAGTATGTTAAGAAATTACCCAAGAAATTGGATTCCAAAGTTTATGTATGAAATAGAGTTTGTATGATCTTTTCTCATAGTATTTATCTTGGCAGAATAAGAGTTGAACTACTTACCAGTCAAACACAGATAAGTGGTTTCTAAATCCTTGTTATTTTCCTTGAAAGGCTATCTGGAATGTCCCTCCCTTCCCCAAAGCATATATTTTTCTAAATGTCACACACATGACTATTGAAACCCAGGGTCTTGTTCAATAGATTCCCAGATTCAATGAAACTAGCGCACTTTCAGGGAAGCCAGTTAATTGGAATGGAGCGTGTTAAATGTAAGCAAACTAAAATGTGACCGAATATACTAAAATTATACTCAGGAGCTTGCTTTGATGAGTAAAAATGAATGTTAATAGAGAAAAGTATAGCCCAAATCACTTTTTAGTAGTTTTTTGAAGTTAGTGTACAATAAAACATGCTTAATTTTGACATTTTCATACATATATGTTACAATTCTTTCTTTTGTCTTCCCTGCCTCTCCTCCCCGCCTCTTTGGTACCTTTTCTGCTCCCAAATACCTTTCTTGTGCTTCATGTCACAAGTACTGCCTGGCCTCGTTCTCCCTTCCCCTTCAAGTTCTTCAAAGTCCCCTCTCCTCCTCCATGCCCCCCCCACACAATTAAATATTAACTAATATAATGACACAACTGAATATTAACTAATATGATTTTGACGTAAAATAAGCCAGAGCAATTTTTAATTTGGAAACTATGTCGTGCCTTTCAGTAAAGAGGAGAATCGTGTCAGACATGTTGTGGTAGTTTGCTTAGCTTCAAAACTTTTATTCTTTGAAGAAAAGTTAAACATTAGTCATTCCCTCCTTCTTCATACAAAGTAGATTGTGCATTAAATTAAAATTTCCTGATACTTTTTCAGACTAACTTGAAATTCCTAATTTTACGTGAGAGTTATTTAGCAAAACCATTTCTAAAAAATTAGAAATTATTTTATCCAATAAAGGAATTTTTAAAGAAATTAAAAGGATCAAAATATATATTCAATCAAAATATAATTAGATAATTCTGTGAAAATTATTTATCTAATCTAATAAATAGCATATAATAATGGGTGAAAGGTTCTAATTGCTCTTGGTGAATAAATTATTATTTAATTTATTTCTTACATGCAAAGCTGCTTTAATTTGATTTGTTAGAGTACAAATTATTTTATTTCCTACCATACTTTAATTTTATTCATTCCTACTGTATTAAATTCAAGTCAGAGATAAGTTGGCATCAAGCTTGGCCAATGTCCTTGTTGTTACAAAGCTCTAGTCCAGCCAAAAACATATGTCCATCTACAAAACTTTATAGAATATAATCCACAAGTAACTTCCATGCCTGAATCATCTGTAATTTTCTATTGATGTTGACAGAACAATCAATCATCTAAGTACAATATAATATAGTTGTGTTTATAAGCTAAGAGAATATCTTCAGATAGATCTAAGTGATATCTTAAAACTATCAAAATTTTTCTTTAAAATAATGACAGCCTAATTAATAATTTTTCAAAGTCTTATTCATTGCTGTAAAACAGTAATAGAATTCATGAAAAACAATAGTAGATGATTTAATGATCTAGGTTAATGTGTCAACAGCAGATTAACTGCTGTGACACAATGAAAACAGCTGGCATTATCTTTGTTGAAGAGCATATTATTCCTTGTTCAAGTGGACCCAAGGAATTCATATGTCAAATCTTCCTGGCATTAGTAGATCCTCATATATTAGTTCTATTAAGGATGATGTTTGGAGATCTCCCAAGACCTCCTGAAGCGCAGCTGTCTTCACAATAGCAAGGAGCTGGAACCAACCCAGATGCCCCTCAAGTGACAAGTGGATAGAGAAAATGTGGTACATCTACACAATGGAGTTCTATGCAGCAGTAAAGAAAGATGACATCATGAGCTTTGCAGGAAAATAGCTGAAGCTAGAGGACATCGTGCTGAGTGAAGTAACACAGTCCTAGAAAAACAAACGACGAATGGTATCCCTCATCTGTGGATGCTAGTGCCAGTTACCTAGTTGTAAGTATTTCTTATGCAGGGCCCCTTGAGCTTTTGTCCAAGCAGTTGGGAGTGATGCATATTGGAAACAACAACAACAACAACAATAGAAAGGACTGCATCAAAGAACTGACTGAAACAGTGAACTTCTGCTCAAAACAGTCAACTTCCCCATGGAGAATATTGAGAAAGACTGAGAAAGAGATGAAAAGCATNCCATGCTTTGAACTAGCCACTTGTTGAGCTCTCAGTAGTCAAATGGAGTTCTGATTACATGAAAAAAAAAAAAAAGCTTCTGTTCTCTTCCTGTCTAAGTCATGTGCTTTGGAAGGGACCACTAGTGGTGATCAGCAAATGAATTCACTGGAGTACAGTGGAAAATAAGAAATCAGAAGCCGGGCATGGTGGTGCACGCCTTTAATCCTAGCACTCAGGAGGCAGAGGCAGGTGGATCTCTGTGAGTTCAAGGCCAGCCTGGTCTACAGAGTGAGCTCCAGGCCAGCTGGGACTAAAAGGAGATAAAGGGAGTCAAAAATACAAAAAAAAAAATTGTAGGATATGTAGTGACATGAAGGAAACTTGGGTCTTTAGAGGTAAGAGGAATATGTGGGGCCATGACTTTGTAGGCCTGCATCCTCTGATGCTCAGTTGTCTGATTCTGAGCAGCTTGTCTGACTCTCTTTGCTTCCCTTCATCTGCAAAATGAATAAGTTAGAGTAACTTATCTCAAAATACTTTTTTTCATAACTCTGAAACCTCTATCTGTGAAAATAAATGACCTAACTCTACATATTCTCACTAATAAAATGTGGATAAGGTTAACTTCCTCCTGACTACAGAAGGGTATTCTCAATGTTAAGAAAAAGAAATTAAAGCTCTTATAAGAAGATGGAGTTCAAGTCATGATTAGAAAGTATTTCATTAATTATTTCAGTCAACTTTAGTATAACATAAGGGGACTTCAGTAATCTGTTTAATAGACAATTGTTGTATAATTGGCACCCCACTTTCTGTAATTTATGTGGGGTGGTTTTTTTTTTTCAGCAAGATGCTCTGCTTTGTGCTTGGCGAGAATAATAACTTATTCCTGGCAATTAAAGGGCTTAGCATACAGTAAAAGATGCACAGGGTCTACCCTTATTATTTGCAAATCCTTTATCTGTGAATTTGTCTACTTGCTAAAATATGTTTGTTATCTTAAAATCAATACTTGGGATGCGCTCAAGACGAGGTCAGGAATATGAGCAGAGGATCGAGAACCTCCAGTGATCTGCCGTTATGTGTGTCTTTCAAGGTCTGTGTAGTGCTGTGCTTTTTGTACTTTTGCTTGTTTTGTGGTTCTAGGGGGTCAAAACCAAGGCCTGGTGCAAGTGTTCTACAACCCAGCCAGATCCCCGGCACCCCTGGTATTTGTTAGTGATTTCCCATTATAGTGCCAAAATGCTTCTGAGGGTCCATACTGCAAAAAGGCTGCGTTGTGACCTTATAGAAAAAAAACATAGGTATTAGATAAGCTTCCGTTTTAGTGCTTTCAGCTGTGAGTTTAGAGTTAACCAACAGTATATATTAAAATGCCATTAAGTAAAACAAATAGTCATACATGTAAAATGAATAGAAATACACATAGGACAAGGTTATCTATTGGTTGGTTGACACATACCTTGTAATCAGAGGTGCCTGACCCTGTGTTTCTGCTGGGAGCAATGGTTAAGTGTTTGTTGATGCAATGCTTATGATGACTTTTTAATAGTACCTAATCTTTGCAAATAACAAGAACCAACCACATGTAGCTCACATTACTCCAAGATGGCTTGAAAAGTTCTGATGCAGGAAGGACACTTGGACATGCCTTATGGGATTTAGAACACAGAGTATAGGGATATCGATGGTATGACTAACAAGTCAAAAGCTAGCTCTCTCTAAGTGTGTCAGGTACAGAAGTATACCAGGGTGGTGCTTGTGCTTGATGAGGGCTGGCCTTGAGTAGGGAGAAGACAAAGTGGTGTGACTCTGAGCAGTTTACTCATTATGTCTCAGTGTCCTTATTTATAAGACAGAGATGGTGGTTGGTGTTACAGAGAGACATGTGGGCGGACTCATTGCACAGAAAGCAAGTAGAACAGCACCCCTCCTGCATTAAGCACATACTCAACTTCTAAAACTTAGGGAGGCCAGGCTGACCAAATCCAATTTTATTTAGTAAGCCATGTTTCTATGTCTATATCTACCTACAACCTGAACAATCAACTTAAAATTATCAGTCTTTCCAATTTTGACTTGGGAATATCAAGATAGAAGCAACATGTCTCAAGAAATGTCGGGGAGGGATAGATCTTGTTTTTCTGGCCTTCGTCCTAGCAATGCCCCCTTCCTTTGGGCCTCAGCCTGAGTAGGCTAATAACTGGAGGATAGAGATCGACCTTGGAATTGATAACTGTCATCTTCCTGATAAACAATTTTTGTTTATTTCCCTGTAGATAAAAGCTTGTCAAATGGAGAAAGAAGAACTGGAGAAGCAACTGAAACAGGTATCTCGAGCCTCACCTAGCGCCCCTTGTGGTTGAAATAGTGTTTTTATTTACACATTCTTTCCTAGTACATTTCTCATGGTTCCAAAGAGAACCTTTTCCCAGCACTGCTGTAGATGGGCTACAACCACTCCTATTTTTTATCATCCTAAAAATGTCAGTGAATATAGATACTTATGAAGTACAGAGACCTTTGGACCCTAACATTCATAAAAATTACATGCTTCTCAGAATGTGGAAGGCCTTCGTGTATTCTCAACTCAAATGCAGCTTCCTTTACAAACCCTCAATCACCGAGAAAGTGCATTTTTCCCTTCATGTTTCTTGTGGTTATCTGCATGGTTTATCATGGAAAACGGCATCAAAATCTTTATCTCTAGAAACCAGAATATCTTCTTGTCACTGAAGCATTCTGTCCCATTAGTACTCAGGCAGCTTTAAAAAATGAATATTATCTTCCTTCATTCCAAATCACCTGCCTGGAATCTAGCTAAATCATCACTGCCTATAATTTTATAGTTTTTTGAATTTTTAAAATTTATTATTTTTTTATGTGTATGAGTGTACTATCTGCATGTAGGTTGGTGCGCCTGTATTGTGCAATGCCGCGGAGGTCAGAAGAGGGCGTCAGATTCCCCTGGAACTGGTTCTTAGCCCCCATGTGGGTGCTGGGAATCGAACCCGGGTCCTCTGCAAGAGCAGAGGTGCTCTTAACCGCAGAACCATCTCTCCAGCCCCACACTGTCTATAATTTTTAAAAGACACTTTTGCCTCAATGGATGATTTGTCTTTAATGAGGACTGTTCTATGCAGATAGCTCTGAAACAAAGTTATCAGCAGACACTTCCCAAGTGTCTGATTTCTTTCCATTGGAAATAATGTTATCTTGGGTAAGGCTTGCTTCATAAGACTTATTTCTCTCATTCCTGAGTCTTTACTGACATTTATAGTTTTGAGTAAGCTTTGTGCTAGGCCTTCAAATTTAAACAAAAGCTGGTTATGTATAACAAGTGTGAGCATGACTTCTTAATTTCACCCACTTCCAGTGAACTGACAGCCTCTCTTTCTAGATGTGTCTCCCAACGTGCAACTGTGGCCTAGTTTTCCATGTGCAGGATCCATGGGTACCCACGGGCCACAAACCTGGGCAGCACTTGGTAAGTAGACTACCCATTCTAACAGGTGTTTAGGATTCTCTGTTTGTAGAAAGTATGTGCCTTTCTGAAACTTTAGCCCATGACATTGCCTACAGAAAGAACTTCTTTTTTATGTAATCTCCAGTTCACAACATTCCAGTGGCTCACATACACTCTAATTATCCTTAGAACACTGAACCCACAGGACACATAGATATAAATAAACGAACCGAAAGATATCAAATTGAGCTGTAATTCCTTGAGCAAACATATTTTATGTGGGTTATTTTCAATTGTAGTTTATGACTCCAATCAAAGGACAGTTTTACATAGAAAGACAAACCAAACGACTGAGACACCTTCTTCAGTTGTAAACCGATACTGAAGATGGGTACTGTTAGGTGTGTGTGAAAGAGTTTTGACCATTTCCATTTGAAAGGATTTTCTTAAAAGTTCCAAGAGAAAGTGGCCCACTTCCGTTCTTTTCCATGGCTGTGACTAGCAGGCCAGTTTACAAATTATTTGTGAGTGGAACTGATTTGGACAGTCAATTGTGAAAGGAGTCAGAAACAGGGTGTGTACCCCCCCCCCCCAGTCTGCTCTCAGGAGCAATATTTCTCCCATTCTACCCCATGCCCATGATCTCAGTGTTTGATTCTGTTTTGCCTACATTAGGCCAGGACCTCCAGGGGTAAAACAATCACAGCTTCTATACTGCAGATTTACTCACATAACTTCCCTTGCCTAAGGCTTCATTAACTATTTTTTTGTTTTGTTTTGTTTTGTTCTTATTATGCCTCAACCCTGATTTTGGAAGTAGGATTTTTCCTAGCAGAGAAGAAAATGTAATTTTCCTGGTTGTCTGAACCTCTTATACTTTTGTATGTGAATAGAACTCAAATTATTCTCCTGTGGGAGAAAATAATACTGGCCAGTGGCAGAAGGATGCCAGGACTTAATAAGCATCTCTTTCTGAGCCAGGATTCTTGTGAAAAACCAAGGAAGAGAATAATTCAATTTTATGTAGGAATAGAGATGGCTGATTTTTTAAAAAAAATTTATTAATGGAAAGAAGAAAGGAATTCACATACTAGGTATATCTTATTAAACTTTCTTTGTCATGAATTTCTCACCAAAAAAAAAAAAAAAAAGCTCAATATTTGGCAAAGGTTCCATGCCATGTGTAATGGCCTATATTTTATTTTATTTTATTTTATTTTATTTTATTTTTTTTATTATTTATTTTTGTATGTGTATGAATGTATTGTCTGCATGCAGGTCTGTGCACCCGTGTCGTGCAATGCCGCGGAGGTCAGAAGAGGGTCTCGGATTCCCCTGGAACTGGAGTTCTCCTGGAATTGGAGTTACAGACGGTTCTTAGCCGCCATGTGGGTGCTGGGGATCGAACCCGGGTCCTCTGCAAGAGCGTCGGTGCTCTTAACCGCTAGGCTATCTCTCCAGCCCCTGGCCTATATTTTAAAACAATATTCTGTTGAATGAAACCGCAGTGTAACACCACCTTGAGGTGAATTGTTAAAGAATATTTCATCTTTCTTTCCATTGAAGCCTGAATTAATCACCTCTAATAGTATTGGTAAAATTGCAGCATTCTGCTTCCTTTTGGCAGCAGTGCTGGAATAAAAATCCGGGCTCACATCACTTATCCTACATGTCATTTGAGATATCTAAAAATAAGCAAGGAGATAAAGGACAGAGCTGATCTCATTTCCTCTTCTAGCTCTTTCCTTTGGTCAAAAGGAGCCAAAAGTCTAGGTGTAGGAGGGAGTGTGGCGGCTCAGTCAGCAACCTCGGCGGCTGCTCTCAGCTGAACTGCCTGATAATTGAGCTTTAAAGCTACTTTTAGTCTTCCAGCAGCCTTGTGAATAATCCCTATTGGGTAATTTTCTTTGAGTTACATTTAGGAGATAATTAAATAATTGAGCCCAAGGCCTGTGCTCTCACCCAGGAAGCTGGGTTAAGTGTCTGAGCACAAAGCTAGATCTACTCTATGGAAGGGCAGAGCTGACTGACCTCTGTCCTAAGAGACTGGATACAAAGACAGTGTGGCCTTGGCACTCTGTGGCCAGTTTAAGATGATAGTTTATCGTTGATTCAATGCAATTGGTTTAGCATGCTCCTTGATAATCAACATGTAGCTGTTCTTAACTGGTGTAAACCCAGGAGAAAATTTCAAGAGGAAAGAAAAAAAAAAAAAAACCTCTAATCCATTTAGAATGTAAACGGAGCAATCTAGAGAATAGATTCTACCAAAGGGAACACACAGGGAACCTTGGCTCTGATGACCTCTTGACCGTCTGAAAGCGTGTTTTCCCAGCAGGTGCAAGGGTTCATTTGATCCACTAGAAAATATTACATTTATTGGACACGGGGCTAGATTTGATTTAAAAAAAATATATAAATAAATAAATTTTAAAAAAAGAAAATGTATTCAAAAAAAAAAAAAGAAAATATTACATTTATATTTCTCTCCTAGCGTCATTACCTCAAGAAAGGGTTTTTAAGCATGGTATTTGGTGAGGGTGAAGTGCTTTGTTTGATTTACTAACATTTTCAAAAGTGTTTCAACTTCTTCAGAGATCGAATGACAAAGATGGGAAGAGAGAGGCAGAGGAAGGGACAAGAGAAGAAGGGATGAGAAAGAGAAAGAGTAGAAAAGGAAGGAAATGATGGACGAAAAGAAAGAGGGAAGGAGGAAGGAAGGGAACAGAAAACGTCACAAATCCCAAGTCAGGAGTTCTAGTCAGGCACAGGGGTGGTGATGAGGGAGGGAAACTGGCCAAATGACTCGAAATGACTTTTTTATGTTGCCTGCTTAATAAAATCCACAGAGTGTAACTCTATTCTAATATGATACCATGCTGTTTTTGAAGCCCATAATTTTATATAACACTTCAATGTTCCCACAGCCGGGCTATCAGTGGCACACTCTCAAACAGCTTCCACTGCAGGAACAGCATAAGCCACAAGGTAAGACCACAGCTGTACACATTTCTGCATGTTTACATATGAATGGATTCTTTGGAGGTGCTTATTCAATGTTCATTTGTACTAGGGAAGGACGTACTGTGAAGCTGTGTTACACACACAACTCTAGTGCACTGAAATTAAAATGAACTTCATCAGACAATATTTAAATGCAGAAGTACATGAGTCTTGGGGCCGGAGAGATGGCCTAGCGGTTAAGAGTGCCGACCGCTCTTACAGAGGACCCGGGTTCGATCCCCAGCACCCACATGATGGCTGGGAACCGTCTGAAATTCCAATTCCAAGAGAACTCCAGTTCCAGGGGAATCCGACACCCTCTTCTGACCTCCGTGGCATTGCATGACACGAGTGCACAAACCTGCATGCAGACAAGTACATTCATACACATACAGAAAAAAAAAAGAAGTACATGAGTTTTAATTTAGTCTTCTGTTCCCAGTCTCATTTCAGAGCCAAAATTCCTTCTAGGCTTAGAAAAAAAAAACTTTAAGTAGATCTATGTTAAACTGATGGCACCCTCTGATTCTACCACAAAGGGTAGGCGCACATCCAGGATTCACGTGTCTGCAAGGCACATTTCTATTGTTTGCTTTTTTTTTTTGAGTCCTATAGCCCAGGCTGCCCTCAGACTTGCTGTGCTGCTGGGGGTGATCTTGGAGTGCTGATCCTCCTGTCATAACCTCCCAGGTGCGAGGATTACAGGTATATTGTTAATCCATTGTCCCCATAAACATCTCCGTTTTATAATATAATGCATTAGTACAACTTTTAAAATCCCCATATTAACAGGTCCAACATTTTAAAAGCTCCAGGTCTCAGGGCTGGGAGAATGGCTCAGTGATTAAAGTGCCTGTCACACAAGCAGGAGGAGCAGATTTCAGATTCCCTGAACCCACATAAGTGCCAGGTGGGCGTGGTAGCCCACCAGTGATTGTAGTCTTGGAATGTGGGTACAGGATATCCCCAGTACAAACTGGCTATCAAGACTAGCTGTAGCAGTGGGCCCTTGGTCATGTAACTGGAAAGCTCCTTTACATCTGTGTGCAGCACCCACAGTCAGCATAGCTCGTCTACCTCAATTAACCCAAATAAGAAAATCTCTCACAACTATGTCCACAGGGGACTTAATCTAGATAGTTCCTCATTGAGATTCCCTTCCCAGATAATTCTAGATTGTGTCAAACTGGTATTATTGGGGCTGGAGAGATGGCTCAGCAGCTAAGAGCACTGGCTGCTCTTGCAGAGAACTTGGGGTTCCAAGTTCTGTTGCCACACACACGTGGTGGCTAACAACTGTCTGTAACTCCAGTTCCAGGGGATCCAATGCCTTGTTCTGACTTCCAAGGGCATTGCATGACATGGGTGCACTTACACACATGCAGGCAATACATTCATACACATGAAATAAAAATAAGTAAAACATTTTAAAATTAATGTTATTAACCTGTTGATGAAGAAAATTCACAAGAACTGTATTGAGAAATTTTGTATGTAGGTTAATCAGGGAATAGGGTATAGTATTGTTTTTCTGTTTTGTTTTGTTTTGGTCTTTTCTAGACAAGGTCTCCCTGTAGCCCCAGCTGTCCTGGAACTCACTTTGTATACCAGGCTGGCCTTGAACTCACAAAGATCCACCTGCCTCTGCCTCCCAAGTGCTAGGATTAAAGGCGTGCGCCACCACGCCCGGCTGTTTTTACCCTGTTTAGGTATCAATGACCTGTTTAGGTATCAATGATATGAGTTTCAGTGAAAGGCTTTGGTACTGTTCTTACCTTGCTGTTCTGTGGGACAATTTGAGAGCTATTGGTGTGAGGTCTCTTTCTTAAGGGTTTGGTAAAATTTGACAGTGAATCCATCTGGTCCTGAGCTTCTCTTGATAGGTAGACCTTCTATTACTGCTTCAAACTTATCACTTGCTTGGACTTCATTTTGTATGTTTAGGAATGTATCCATTTCTTCTAGATCCTCCCATTTTAAAAATATAAATCTGCAAAAATATTTCCTGATGATGTTCTGAATTTCACTGGAATCTGTTCTAATATTCCCTTCTTTGTATAACTTCATTAATTTTGCTCTTCTCTCTATTTCTTTTTTTTAGTTTATGTAAGGTTTTGTCAATCTTGCTTACTTACCTTTTCAAAGAACCAACTTTTTCTTTGATTTATTGCACATACTATTCTCTTTGTCTTCATTCCATTAATTTCTGCCCTGATATTTATTATTTTTGCCACCTATTGATTTGGGGTTTGGATTGATTGTTTTTAAGATGCTTACCAATACATCATTAGTTTATTATTTGAGATCTCTCTGCTGTAAAATCTATAGCTATAAACTTTCCTCTTAGGACTACTTAGTCTATATCCAAAGATTTTGGTACCCTATGTTTTCATTTCCAGCTGATTCCACAAATGCTTTAATTTCCTCCCTGATCTTGTTAATGAATTCAGTCTTTGAGAGTTTGTGTAGTTTATGTAGGTTTCTTAGTATCAGTCTCTTTAGTCCATTGTGATCTGATAATACAAGAAATTACTTCAATTATTTTTGTTTATTAAGACTTGATTTGTGACTTAAAATGTGGTCTGTTTTAGAATAGGTTTCATAACCTGCTGAGAAGAATGTTTATTCTGATTTTTTATTGAATAGAATATCTTCTAGACCTGTTGAGTCCGTCCGATTTGTGATATAGTTTAATTCTCCAGTTCTGTTGTTCTCAGTTTGGATGACTTATCTAACAAGAGAATGGGATATCAAAATCACCCACTGTTTTGTATCAGAACATAACAGACCTTTTATGTCCATTCATATTTTTAACAAAATTGTGAATCCCAATATTCATTGCGTATATTTTGGGGGGTCTTTTTGGGGGACAGGGTCTCCCTGTAGGTCCAGATAGCCTGGCACTCACTATGTAAACCAGGCTGGCCTCAAACTCACAGAGATTTGCCTGCTTCTGCCCCCCTGAGTGCTGGTATTAAAGGCATGCACCACCATGCCTGGCTCACTGCATGTAGTTTTTACCATTGTTGTATATTCTGGATGAATTTTTCCCTTTATTAATATATAGTGACTTTGTTTATCACTTTGTACTAATTTTTGCTTGAAATCTACTTTATTGGATATCAGAATAGATAAGCCAGCTTGATTTAGGCTTTGTCCACTTAATAGATTGATTTCTAGTCTTGGATTCTTGGTCTGAGGACTTCTTTTCAGTAAGGTATGTTTCTTGGAAACAGCAGGTAGTTGAATCTACTTTTATATTTCAGTGAGCCTATGTCTCCTTATTGGTGAGCTGTCCATTCATGTGATTTTGTTGGTTGGTTGGTTGGATTAGTATTTGTTCTTCATTTTTCTCTCCTATAAGCATCTGGGGTTTGCTGGTTTACTCTGTTAGGCGTGATGAATTATTTTATAGCTCTCCTTCATTCATCTACTCCTCTGGTGAGATTTAATCCTTCCTGTACTATCATGGTTGAGGTTGTCTTTCTTCCTCCTCTCTGTATAATGTTCCTTTAAATATCATCTGCAGTGCTACCTCTGTTACCATGAACTTCCCCCTAGGTTGTACTGGTCTTAAAATGTCCTTATCTCTCTGTCAATTTTTCTTTTTTTTAAATCTTTTTTAATATATATTTTGTACAAGATTATCAAATCTAAACCCGTGTCCCCCACCCCACCCCCCCACCCCACCAGAGCTCATGTATTCTGCCAAACATGATTTTCATCTCTTTCTCAGTCTTTCTCGATATTCTCTGTGTGGAAGTTGACTGTTTTGAGCAGAAGATCACTGTTTCAGTCAGTTCTTTGATGCAGTCCTTTTTGTTGTTGTTGTTGTTGTTGTTTCCAATATGCATCACTCCCAACTGCTTGGACAAAAGCTCAAGGGGCCCTGCACAAGAAATACTTACAACTAGGTAATTGGCACTAGCATCCACAGATGAGGGATACCATTCGTTGTTTGTTTTACTGGGACTGTATTACTTAACTCAGCGTGATGTCTTCTAGCTCCAGCCATTTTCCTGCAAAGCTCATGATGTCATCTTTCTTTGCTGCTGCATAGAACTCCATTGTGTAGATGTACCACATTTTCTCTATCCACTCGTCAGTTGAGGGGCATTTGGGTTGGTTCCAGTTCCTTGCTATTGTGAAGAGAGCTGAAATAAACATGGCTGTGCATGTATCTCTGGGGTGGGATGAGTCTTGTGGTTACACACCCAGGAGTGGTATGGCTGGGTCGGGTGGCAAGTTTATTCCAAGTCTTCCAAGTGTTCTCCACACTGCTTTCCATAGTGACTATACGAGTTTACATTCCCACCAGCAGTGGATGAGTGTTCCCCTTTCCCCACAACCTCTCCAGAACTTGGTATCATTTGTTTTCTTGATCCTAGCCAGTCTTATTGGAGTAAGATGAGATCTTAAAGTGGTTTTGATTTGCATTTCCTTAATGATTAGTGATGTTGAACACTTCTTAAGGTGTTTCTCAGCCATCTCTAATTCCTCACTCGTGAAGTCTCTGTTCAGTTCTTAGCTCCATCTATTGAGTGTGTCATTTGTTTTCTTTCTTCTTTGTTTTTTGAGTAGTTTATATATTCTGGAAATCAATGCTTTCTTTGTCAGATATATCTGTGGTGAAGGTTTCCTCCCACTCTGTGGGATTTTTCTTCACTTCGTTGATTGTTTCTTTTGATGTACAGAAGCTTTTGAGTTTAATGAGGTCCCATTTGTCAATTGTCGACCTTAATTCTTGGCGCAGCTGCTGTCTGATTTAGGAAGTCTTTTCCTACGCCTATGTCTTGTAGTCTGCTGCCCACTTTTTCTTCTATCGCCTTCAGAGTTTGGGGTTTCACGTTGAGGTCTTTGATCCATCTGGAGTTGACTTTTGTACAGGGCGAGAGGTAGGTGTTTAATTTCATTCTTCTACAAGTGGTGATCTTGTTTTGCCAACACCACTTGCTGAAGATGCTGTCTTTTCTCCATTGTGTCTTCCTGGCCCCCTTGTCAAATATGAGATGGCTGAAATTGTATGTGCTCAGGTTTGGATCTTCGGTTTTGTTCCATTGGTTAACGGGTCTGTTTTTGTGCCAGTACCAGGCTGTTTTTATGACTATATCCCTGTAGTATAATTTGAAGTCTCGTCAATTTTTCAAGGTGTATGTTACTTATATATGTCTATGTGTGTGTATCTGTTTCTGTGTGTGTGTACGCATGATGTGAATGTGCACATCCATGCTTCTGTGCAGATTAGAAAAGGGCATTGGATTTCCTGGAGCTGGATTTATAGGCATTTGGGGGAATACCTGACTTATTAGGTGGGTTCTGGGGTCTGAATTCCTGTCCTCCTGCTTCGTACTCTTCACCACTGACCCATCTATCTAGATAGTCTGGCTTGGTAAGTTACTTACTTTCAGGGACTGAAACATGTTATTCCAAAACTTCTTTGACTTTTAGAATTGCTGACGAGAGATCTGCTCTTATTATGAAGTGTTTACATTTGTAAATGGCTGGAATTTCCCCGGAGAGCTTTTGGAATTATTTCTTTTAATATAATGTTTAATTAAATTTTAGATATTTTGTACATGTATACCATGTGTTTTCATCATATTCCCTCCTACTCAGTACACCCCTCCCCGTCTCTCAACTTCCTGTCCTCTCAATCCACTAGGTCTGGTTGGTACTGACTCATGCTGCTTTGCCACCTTGAGAGTCTTGTCTGGTCATATACATTTGTAATTCTAGACTTGTGTTTGGACGTTCATTTCTTTTTCTAGGTTTGGAAACTTTCTGCAAGAAGCCATTGACTAGAATCTCTTGGCCTTATTTGCTACCTCAGGCTCTTCTACACATGGATTCTTTGCTTTGTTCTCTTGACCATATCCCTAAGTTCTTGAAAGTTATAATTATGTTGTTTTATAATTTTTCCTGCATTGATGTTTGGGTGCAGTAGTTCCTTGCTACCTGCATCATTTACTCCTTCTTCTGTCCCACCAAGCCTACTTTTGAAGTTTTCTCTGTGTTTTATTTTTCCTTTTGTTTGATTCATTGTGTTTTCCATTTCTAAGATTTTTATTTGTTTTGTTTTTCAAAATCCCTCCAGTGTGGGTTCTTGGCACCTTTGTCAAATATTGGGTGGCTGAAATTGTCACCATGTGGGTGCTGGAAATTGAACCCAGGTCCTCCGCAAGAACAGCCAGTGCTCTTAATTCTTGAGCCATCTCTCCAATGCCTAGATTGCTTTAGGTATGATGGTCATTTTCATAGCATTAATTCTTCCAATCCATGAGCATGGGAAGTCCTTCCATCTTCTGGTGTCTTCTTCAATCTTTTTTTTCCAAAGATTTAAAATTTCATAATAAAGATCTTTAATGTCTTTGATAAGTTTATTTTTAGATATTTTTATTGAGGCAATTGTGAATGGCAGGGTTAACATACTATTTCTCTGATTGCTTGTTATTGGTATATAGAAAGGCTAATAATTTTTGTAGATTGATTTTGTAACCTGCCACTTTGCTGAAAGTATTCCTAATTTCTAGGAGTTTTCTGGTGGAATTTTTGGGATATGTTATGTATAAAATCTTATCATTGGCCAGCAGGGACAACTTGACCTCCTCTTTCCCAGTTAGTACTCCTTTAATTTCCTTCTCTTATTGCTCTAGCAAGAGTTTAGCAAGCACTATGCTAAAAAGTAATAGAGATAGTAGACAGCCTTGTGTGGTTCTTTGATGAGAATGCTTCCAGTTTTTCTCCACTTAGAATGATGTTGGCCATGTGTTTGTTGCATATAGCTTTAATTATGTTGAGGTATGCTGCCTTCAGTCCAATTCCCTCTAGGATTTTTAACATAAATGCATGCTGAATTTTTCAAAGGCTTTTTCTGCATCTATTAAGATGACCATGTGGGTTTTGTCTTTGAGTTCATTTACATGATTTAATCACATTTATTGACTTACATATATTGAACATGCATACCTGGAATAAAGCTGACTTGATCATGGTGTACAATCTTTTTGATGTGTGTCTGTATGTGGTTTGCAAGTATTTGCTGAGAATTTTTACATCTATGTTCATTAAGGATATGGATCTATAGGTTTCTTTTTTGGTTGTGTCTTTATCTGATTTGGATATTAGAGTGATGCTGGCTTCATAGAAGGAGTTTTGGAATTCTCCCTCTGTTACTATTTTTTGAATAATTTAGGTTATAGATCTTTTTTTTTTTTTTTTTTGTCTTTTCGAGACAGGGTCTCCCTGTAGTCCCAGCTGTCCTGGAACTCACTCTGTAGATCAGGCTGGCCTTGAACTCACAAAGATCCTCCTACCTCTGCATCCCAAGTGCTGGGATTAAAGGTGTGCGCCACCACACCCAGCTAGATCTTCTTTTAATGTCTAGTAGAATTCTACTGTGAATCCATCTGGGCCTGGGATTTTTTTATTTGGATTGTTTTGTATTATGATTTCAATTTCCTTTTTTGTCATGGGTATGTTTAAGCTGTTGATCTCTTACAGGTTTAGCTTTGGTGGTTCCCATGAATTTAGATATTTATCCATCTCTTTTAGGTTTTCAAATTTAATAGAGCATAGGTTTTTAAATTATTCTTTTATGATATTTTGGATCTTTTGATGTCTGCTGTGATATTTCTGCTTTCATCTCTTCTTTTGATTAACTGGGCTAAGGATCTGCCTATCTTGTTTACCTTTTCAAAGAATCACCTCATAGATACATTGATTATTTGTATTGTTTTCTTTGTTTCTATTTCATTAAATTCTGCTCTGATTTTTGTTATTTCTTCTCCTCTGCTGGGATTGGGTTTTGTTTGTTCCTGCCTTTTCAGAGTCTTGAGTTGCTATGTTGTCATTTATTTGAGCTTTTTTTCTGATTTTTTTTAATGTAGGCACATAGAGCTATAAATTACCCTGTTAAGACTGATTTTAAAGCGTCCCAGAGGTTTGGTTGTGTTGTATTATGCTTTTCATTAATTCCAATAGTGCTTTTATTTCTTTCTTTATTTCTTCATTGAGGGGTATGTTGTTTAATCTCCATAAGTTCATGTAGCTACCAAAGCTTCTCCTGGTGTTGATTTTAAGCTTTATTATGTTGTGGTCTGAGAGAATGAATGAATTATTTCAATTGTTTTGTATTTGTTGAGGTTTGTTTTGTGCTCCAGTATGTGGTCAGTTTTAGAGAAACTTCCATGGGGTGCTGAATAGAAAGTGTATTCTTTGGCACTTAGATGGAATATTTGGTGGATGTCTGTTAGGTCATTTAATTCAGATGTCTCTCTATATATTTGTTATTCAGTTGACCTATTGATAGTGGGATTGCATGTTATTTCTGAGTTGTGGTTAATCTGTAACTTAAAGTCCTATAGTACTGTTTTTATGAAATTTGGTGCACCAGAATTTGGTGCATTTGTGTTCCATGACTGTAATATCTCTTTGGTCATTTGTTCCTTTGATCAGAATTAAATGACCCCCCCCCTCTCATCTGATTAGTTTTAGTTTGAAGTCTATTTTGTCAGATATTATGATTGTAACCACTGCTTGTTTCTTAGTGCCATTTTCTTGGGATCATTTTTTTTCCATCCTTTCATCTTAAGGTAATGCCTACCCTTGAAGGTGAGATGAGCTTCTTGCAGACAAAAAAAAAAGATGAGTTTTTTTTTTTTTCCTTTTGGTCTGTTCGAGACAGGGTCTCCCTGTAGTCCCAACAGTCCTAGAAGTCACTCTGTAGACCAGGCTGGCATTAAACTCACAAAGATCTACCTGCCTCTGCCTCCCAAGTGCTAGAATTAAAGGTGTGCTCGAGTTTTTCTTTTTAATTTTATTTATTTTTGTATGTGTATGAATGTACTGTCTGTATGTAGGTTTGTGCACCCGTGTCGTGCAATGCTGCGGAGGTCAGAAGAGGGTCTTGGATTCCCCTGGAACTGGAGTTCTCCTGGAATTGGAGTTACAGATGGTTCTTAGCCGCCATGTGGGTGCTGGGGATCGAACCCGGGTCCTCTGCAAGAGCAGTCGGTGCTCTTAACCGCTAGGCTATCTCTCCAGCCCTGAGTTTTGTTTTTTAATCCATTCAAGTAGTAGCTTGATTGGGGAGTTTAGGTCATTGATATTTAAAGTTATTATTGAAAGATATATATTGATTCTCATCATTTTAATTTCCATTTGCATTCTGTTCTAATTTTGTGTAGCCACAGTTATGCCTACATTTAGTTTCCTTCTATTGCCTCTCTCTTGGGTATAGTTATTCCTTTCTTTGGTCTTTTGTATTGATTGCTTCAAGTATTCTCTGAAGAGTTGTTTAGTGGACATAGCCTTTCAGTCTACTTGTGTCATGGAAGATTTTTCTTTCTCCTTCAACTGTAATAGAGGGTTTTGCTGAGTAAAGGATTGTGCATTGGCATCTATGGTCATTTAGAACTGGGCATGCTTTAGTCCAGACTTTTCTGGCCTTCATAGTTTGCATTGAAAAGTCAGCTGTAATTCTGATCAGTTTTTCTTTATATGTGACTTGGTTTTCTTTAGAAGCTCTCAGCATTCTCTCCTTGTTCTCTATATTTAGTATTTTTACTTCAACATGCTGTGAAGAGTTTCTTTTCTGGTTCTGTCTATTTGGTGTTCTATGTGCTTCTTGTACTTGTATGTATATGTCTGTTCTTAATTTGGGGGAATTTTCTTGTATAATCCTGTTGAAGGTCTGGTCAAAACCATTTACCTGAGGTTCTTTTCCTTCCACTATGCCTGTGATGCATAACTTTGTCCTTTTCCTGCATATTTCATTCTTGCTTTATTTTTAATTTTTCATATTATTTGCTTGAGTGGTTCAATTCTTCAACTTTATCGGCCAATCTTGATAAGCATTAGTCCATTTTATTCATTCTATTGGTGAGGATTTCTCCTGTCCTTTCAAATTGGCTTATTACATTTTCACTTCCTCCTTTATTTCAGCCTGTGTTTTCTTCAGTATTTCTATCTCTTTTGTCCATTCAGTCAGAAGTTTGTCCTTATATTCTTTTAGTTCTCTTTTTTAAATTAAATTAAATTTAATTATTTTTAAGGGATTCACAGTATAAGAGCACAGTTGTTTTCAGATGACATTGATTTTGCTCAGTTTGCCATAATTGGTGGTAGCATCCACAGATGAGGAATACCATTCGTCGTTTGTTTTTCTGGGACTGTGTTACTTCACTCAGCATGATATCTTCTAGCTCCAGCCATTTTCCTGCAAAGCTCACGATGTCATCTTTCTTTACCACTGCATAGAACTCCATTGTGTAGATGTAGCACATTTTCTCTATCCACTCGTCAGTTGAGGGGCATTTGGGTTGGTTCCAGCTCCTTGTTATTGTGAAAAGAGCTGTGCTTCAGGTGGTCTTGGGAAATCCCCGATCCTCTTTTAGTTCTTTGAGTTGCTTACTTGTGTGTTCTTTAAATTTGTTGAATACTTTGATCATGTTTATGATTGTTCTTTTAAATCTTGTCTCTAGGGAGTTCTCATTGTAGAGCTGTTCTACAGGACTTGTAGTGTTTGGTGGGCACATATTATTTTCATTTTTCATGTTATTTTGTTGTGATAGTTTGGGCATGCTGATTTCTTCAGTTGCTTGTGATTCTGGTATGAACTCAAGCCTTCAAGTCTTATTCTGTTTGTATTAATGCTGAACTTTGGCTGCTTTCTGATTGGTTATGAAAACTGGTTGGTCTAGGTTCCAGGTTTTCTCTTTTGATTTTCTATTGGAGGGACCAGATGGCGCTCCAGTCATGCTATTCAGGAGGGTGAAAGCAGCCCTAGCTAGCTGAGAGCACTTCACAAATCTCAGATGGATAGTGCCAAGATCCAAGGAGAGACGATGGGAGATGGAAGTGCTGGCCCCTACTAGTAGGCTGGAAAGCCTGATCTCTGGAGCACTGAGGTACACTGGAGGGACTGCAGATGGCCCCATAGCAGAGGATGGGCACAGCATGATTTGGTCAGCTCACCCCGTGGAACCCTAAGTCAGGAGTTCTCAGGCAGCTTCCGAAGGTCTGGGCCCTTACTAGCCAGCCTTTATTTATGATTTTTATTTTATGTATGAGTGTATTGCCTGTATGTATGTAAGTGCACTCGTGTTGTGCAGTGCCTGTGGAGGTCAGATGAGGGCCTCAGACCCCCTGTAATTGGAATTATGGATGGCTGTTAGCTGCCATGTAGATGCTGGGAACCTAACCCAGGTCCTCTACAAAAGCAGCCACCTCTCCAGCGCCCCAGGGCAGCTTTCATATGGGACTCGAAAAATTAGAGACTGCTCATGTCCCTGAAGAGCCTAGTGTTCTCTCTTGGGGGTGTTGAAAGCAACCACGGCACTGCATCCTGCTTCAGCGGCGGACCAGTCGTTGTACTTTCAAGACTTCATTAGCATTATCCATACGTGCTGAAGGGAGGTCTTTCTGGCTGCCAAGTAGGCTGCTGAAACGTCAGAATTTTCAGGCTCTGCAGTAGTGAACTAGAGATAGGGGGCTCCAGAGGTTGATCTGCCATAAGACCATAGGCTCAGGGCTGCCATGCTCCAGGGTTTTCTTCATTCATGAGATCTGCCCGCAGCGAGCAGAGCTAGGTTTTACCACCTTCTCTGAGCTTCCTGTCATCTGTACTCTGCTTGGCAGCATTCGGCCCTCCAGCCTTTCAGAACTGTTTCTAGTGACTATCTATTGGACTGTGGGAAGTTCAATACAGGCTTCTGTGTTAAGACCCCCTAGAGTAGCTCAGTTTCAAACAATAAGTCCTCCTTCTAGATGGCTTCTGGCCCCTGATCTCCAGGCCATGTAGAGTGACAAACTGGGATTCCTGTCCACTGCAGGAATGACTGTCTGACCCAAGCCTGCACCTGGGCGTGAGGCACTTGAGACCTGTGGTTTGCCTTGTGGGGAGGAGACCGCTAGTCTCTTGTCACAGAGCTTCCAGCTGAGGTTTTGGAGAGAGTTCTGCCTCCCTTCCAGCACCGAGGACCCACATGGCTGGAGCTGTGCTCCCCTTGGCTTCTCTAGATGATCCTCTTTTTCTCTGTCCTGGTCACTATGAACTTTGCGCTCTTTCTGTCTTTGCACGTGGCAAGGGCTTTTCGGCTTGGGGGAAAGACTACCTTTGGGAACGGTAGGAATGACTTTCCTTTCATAAGCAAATGTCCAAGCCACCAGAATGGCAGCAAGAATGAGAATTACTATGTAGAGATCTCTCAGTCATAATCAGAACTAAACCACAACTGATTTCACAGAATGTTACCATATGTCAACACTTAAAATCATAACCTATTTCTCACCTTTTGATTTCTGTGTAAACTTGCGGGGAGCTCGTGAGTAAAATATCTTTCTTTGTCTGTCAACCCAGAAGGTTATATTATCCTAAGTTCAGAAGAGATATGTAATTTTAATTTTTAATCTGAACCGCTTTCCTACTGTTTTTTTTCATAGGTTTCTCCTCAGAAAAGAATGTGAGCCAGCAGAAGCGCGCATGAGCAGAGGGGAGCAGCGGTAGTGGGTGTTCCTGGTGCGCATGAGCAGAGGGGAGCAGCAGGCAGTGGGAGTACCTGGCTGTAGCTATTTTGTGTCCTCACCACACCTGGGCAATGTTCCTTAGTCTGTGCCTGGTAATGCTTCTCCTTGGCCTGGACACAAGGAAAGACTTCTGATGACTGAGATGCGATATCTGTGCAACCAACCATTCTGCAACCAAGCAGAGACTGTCTTCTCCCCAGATGAGATTCAGCAACTGATCTATGTCACTCCTCAAGTCTCTTCAACCTACTGCTGTCGGATTTGTGAAGACGATCCAGGACTTAAGTGACACGGCGTTTGGTGCAGTGACACTGCATGCTGATTTAGAATGCACAGATATAAATCCAGGCATGGTGGCAGATGCCTGTAATCCTGTGGAAAGTTAGGGCAGGAGGATTGCCAGGAGTTCAAGGCCAGCCTGAGCAGCACTGACAGAGCCAGATCAACCAAGTTCCCATCTTGAAAAAAAAAATTATTAACACTCCATATATTCCCTGGGGGAAAATGTTTCCATAAGGGCTAATTTCTTTCTTCAGCACTTTTAACTGACTGGATAACAAGTTCATCATTCCCGAACTTGAAACTAAGTGGACCATGACAGATGATCAGAAGGTCTATAAACTCCTCGAACTGAATGAGTGACCCAGACCGAACAAAATGAGAAACATGAAAGTGTGTTTTAAATGGATCATTTTAAAGACTGAGAAATTGTGTTTCCTCTTTATGTAAAATGGATGATGAAAGAACGATAAAGTCCTAACAGGGTGTTGACAGCTCAGCTCTGTCCATATGTCATTAGGAAGTACTTCCAAATCCACGAATTTCTGCTTCTTATGAATTTGAGCAATAAATTATGAAGAACATAACTGATTTTGTGAAGCAATTATGTTGAAAATAATATATAGCTAAATTTTAGTGTAGTTGAATTATCAAGTGACCTGGCAAATATTTAAAAATCAAGCACTTTTAAGCAGCTTTAAGTCCCCGCATTTCTGCGGGATTCTGCTGGTGTAAAATGTTTACATCTCGTTGTGAGGATGCATGGACATGACAAGGCTGGGAGACCCACAAATATCTGTGCTTCTAGATGAACTTGAATAAAACAAGGAGCAGCCCCAGCATATGCAAATAAAACAGCTCAACTATCTGGCATCAGCTTCCAAAATTATGCCGCTTGTTCTGACTCAAACTATTTTTGCTTCAGTTTGCAAGTACGTGTTGCATGATGGGAAGGTGGGAGAGATCCAGGAAAAGGAATATTTCCTGCTTCGGCCTTTGCTCTGGGACGTAACTTGAGAAAAGCAAGCCTGGTTCTCTCACATTAGTTTCCTAAACCCTTTCCTAATCTGTCAGGAAGACAGCCATCCTGGCCCTTACTCTGTAAGTCAGTCAGGGAAACAATGGTCAGTGCATAGGAGCCATGCTGCTCATTAATTGTAATGTTATTGTCATTGTAATGTCTATTTCTACAGATGAGCTAAGTCTATGAACCAACATGTTCTCACAGAATAAAAAAATGCACACTCTAGAAAATACTCTTTATAGGACAATAACTAATGTCTATTCAAAGTCTCTTTAGCAGCAGTAAGTAGATGGTTTAACTATCCAGCTTGAGCCCATCCTATTACTAATGAACAAGGTTGCATTGATGTTCATCTAGGAGGAGAACATCCCAGTTCAGTAAGTAATTTCCTCTTTCTTCCCAGTGAGGGACTAGAGAGGAGGGAAATCAGAGATTTGGACAACACTGGCTTAAGAGCTTGATCTTCCTATCTCCCTCTCCCCTTAACATGTCAGAAGACTTTTCTGCCTAAGCTTGTCTTGGGCTCATGCCCTTGGCTGTGGCTGGGCCCTCACCCAAGATTTCTGGACATTGATTATGAATAATTGTTGTCCCATTTGAAAGGGAAGGATGTCACATTGCCCATCTTAGATGGAAATATCAAAGTGAATGCACCTCAGAGTTCACATGATCATGGAGAATTTGATCTTATCGCATGAAGAGAGATGTGCTCGCTTCGTTTTGGTTACAAGATGAGGTTAGCAATAAACTGCAAGTCTTGTCACATCTGGCGCAGTCAGCCTGCAAGTCTCGTCACATCTGGCACAGTCAGCCCTTACTCCCCACTGTCACCACCAAGAGAGGTGTAATCAGGCCACAGAGATGGCTGGGCTAGGACTTAGAGATCAGGAATCTCTCTGGGGACTCATGGCAAGCCGGTGACGGAGCCAAGATTCAAAGCTGTCTGCAGCCGGGCAGTCCAAATGTCTGGTTGCCACAGCTCGGTTTCATCCTTAGCTCAGAAAGTTCTACTCACTGTGATGGTTCATTTTACTTTTCACTAACTTGCATTCTAGGAATGTATATTTTTAGGAAAAAGTATTTTGATTAGAGAAAATGCTGTGTATCATGTGGCAATTGTAAGCTACATCCCGAATTAAGAGAAATGTCTTATTTAAGTTACTATATAGAAAAAATAAAAATAAAAAATGCACTAGTGAATCCGAGTGTGGGCTTGTTTGCTTCTGGATGCCAGCATTTAGGATACAGCTCAGTAACCTGTACAACCAACTCCAAAGGACATATGGAGCCAGCCTGGTCTACATAGTGAGTTCTAGGCCAGCTCGGGCTACAGGGAGACCCTGTCAAAAAACACAAACCAAAAAACAAAAGAAAAACATGATTTCATGTGACATCCCAATGCAATATTCAGTTCAACTATCATGATTCAAACACCTGCTTATTTTCAAACTTCCCATGCTGCCTGCCTCCTTATATTACACGTGGATGAATCCATATTAGGGCTATTACCAGCCCAGGTTCTCCCCAACTTGTGGGTCCATTTGACCCCACTGTTTCTGCTATTCTCTCCCATAAGATACTAATCCCTCGGGAGAGCAAATCAGGCATAGCCTTTGCAGCTATACAAGGCCCTTCTTTCCCTACCTCAGTCACACAAAAGAAAGCAGTTGCTCTTTTATTTGGGGACTACTTTCTCATGTCTTGTATCCTTCTTAAATGTCTTCACTTCACTTTCTAGTCTTCTGCTTCAAGAGAAGGAGCAGCTCTGAGGAACAGTTACACTCCCAGTCTTTGTGATTCCAGAAGGAAAGAACTATCTGTTCTAGGCTGGAGAGATGGTCCCAGCATCCACGTGGTGGCTAACAACTGTCCAAAACATCAGTTCTAGGATACCTGACGCCCTCTTCTGGCCCCTGTGGGCATTGCATGCATGTGGTATAATTAAATACATGCAGGTGAAACTCTCATACATAAAATAAAAATAAATTTTAAAAAAGGAGCCTACCACCTGACCCAGCATACCACTCTGGGGTATATACCCACAAGACTCATCCTATCGCAAAGACACACATCTATGCTTATTGCAGCTCTCTTCAGAATAGAAAAAAGCTGGAAGCAACCCAAATGTCCCTCAACCAACAAATGGATATAGAAAATGTGGTACATCTACACAATGGAGTTCTATGCAGCAGTAAAGAAAGATGACATCATGAACTTTGCAGATAAATGGATGGAACCAGAAGCCATTATGCTAAGTGAAATAACACAGTCCCAGAAAAACAAACGACATATGGTGTCCTTCGTTTGTGGATGCTAGCACCAAATCCCTAGTTGAGAAGGAAACTGAGCAGCATCATCTTTGTTATATTTCTTTTTTATATGAAAGCAGCAGTATAGTTAAAAGATTGGTCCCTTAATGGGCTTGATAATTAACCTACCACTTATGTTCAGATTTTGTAATATTGGTATATGGATGGAGGATATGTATGCATATTTTGAAGTAATATAAAATTAAAGGGGAAAATGTGAAAAAAAAGACTGAGAGAAAGATGTGAGACATGTATGGCAGAATGCAGGAACAGGGGTGGGATGGGGGGGCATGGAAAGGGGAATGTGTGTAAATTGGACTGAGAAATGACATATGAAATATGCAAAACATCATATATATCATATGATATATATGGCACACCTACATACCACATGCTCACACACAGATATGGGATCATTCTTTGCTAGCATGAACGTGTGTGTATAAACTACCTGATCCTGGATTTCTACTTTTTTTTTTAACATTTTTTTAATTGATGCTTTGTGCATTTCATACATCATTTTCCAATTCAGTTCAGGCATATTTCCCTTTCCCTTCCCCCCCCACCCCATCCCAGATCATGCATTCTGCCATAACTGTCCTGCATCTTTCTCAGTTTTTTTTTTCATTTTTTAGCTATAAGTGATAATCCATGAGTACAAGCATCCTTCATGCAAAACCAATTTGCAGGCTGTTGTGCCCAAACCCCCACAGCCCCACCATCCAGCGGGGGGTGAGGGGTTGTATGTTCAATCAAGTTGATCAAATGAGTGTCCAGACTACATTGCTGTAGTTTCACCATTCACCCCAATCGCAGCCCTTACATTCTACCACGCCCCCTCTTCCGCAGGTTGTTCCCTAGGCTTAGAAAAGGGGCACAGGTGGATGAGAGGTAAAACAGTCCACTCTCTCTGGAGCTGTTGACTTGGACTCTGGTCAATTCTGGCTGTTTCCTTTCATGGGCTGACAGTTTGTCCAGGAATAACCTTTCGATCCTACTAATGAAGAACAAGCAATTAGATATATAGGTATTTAAGCAGCACTAATAGTTATGGTAGGTTACTTTAGCATAGACACATGTTTGGATATGTTAATCCATGAATTACAATTTTCCCCCCTGTTAAATATGACAGGGTCTTACTGTGGCTTATAACATCT